>JAMKQA010047635.1:0-16743 GCA_024699735.1 Posidonia australis | reverse complement strand
GTGCAGCCAGTTTCCGGTGCAGGAATCGGTGTTTCTAGCCGCGCATCGAGATCCTAGAGGTGAGCCTGGTTACAGTCTTTTTATTCTGTGATTTGTGTAATTAGGCTTGTGATGCTATTGTTTGGTAGCGTGCCCGGGTTCGGGGCGTTACACTCGGTCTATCTAGTTCAATTCGCTTGCTAAAGGTTGAACGAATGCTTGTTAAGCCTAGATTGTGTTCTAATCATGCTAATATGAATGCCTAGTCGTGAATAGATGGTTGTGCAAGATGCATGCAAAAACTACAAAGAAATCCACACAAAATGATGGAATAACGAAACATGACACGACAAAGAAAATTATATGAAATGACGATATTTTTGGTGAGAATGGCAAGGGAAATCACACTGACCTAAAGGGAATCAAAAATGCGATTGATTCAAATCATTAGAATTATATAAAACGTCAGGGAAATCAAAATGGAAAAATTACAAAGAAGTCCACGCAAAACAGTCAATTGGTGACATGTAAAGAAAATCACATAAAATGATAGTGTTTTTGAAAAGAATGTTCTGGAAAACCATTCCGATATCAAAAGGATTAAAAGTGGAATCAACCTGAATGATCAAAATCAAGGAAAATATTGTAAAAATCAAAAAGCTGAAAATAATCCACAATTGGGCCAATGTAGGCCTTTAGGTCAATTAACGTATACCCTCGGGCAATGAAATCCAAATCAAATCGAAAAAATCCAAAACATGGACTGAGTGGAATCAAATCAACTTTCAAGCGAAAGAATTCAAAAATGGGTTGGAGAAAAAACCATGGAAAAACACATAGAATGCATGCCTGATCAAAAGGATGGAATAATGTGCAAGTGCAATGAAAATTGTGTAAAATGTATGAAAATACACCTAAATGTGTAGAAAATGCTAAGGAATGATTTATACAAAGATTATGCATGACTTAGTGCAAAAACATGCATGTGCATGAATTAATGACACGAGGGTGATTGAGTAATTTCACATGATTAAGTGTGATGAACATATGCATGTAAAAACCCCGATTTTGCAGTCACTTGGTAGCAGACTCTTCTGGAAAGATGCTCTGGTTGTGACCACCAAAATTTTAACTTTCAAACCTAAAACCCTAAACCCTAGCTCCATCTAAACCCATAAACCCACTCAAGCCCACAAAAGTCCCTTCAAGCCCAAACCAGTCCACTCTGACCTAATCAAAATTAAAACCAAATAAAACTCATCTAAAACATTTGAAATCCAAATTAATCAAATAAAAATCCCAATTAAAACTAAGATCAAATAAAATCCACTTAAATCCACTTAAAATCCAATTTAATCAAGTGAGAAGTCTAATTAAAACCAAAATTAAATAAAATCCACTTAAAATCCAAATTAATCAAATAAAAACCCCAAGTAAAAACAAAATTAAATAAAATCCACTTAAAATCAAAATTAATCAAGTGAAAACCCTAATTAAAGTAAAAATCAAATAAAATCCACTTAAAATCCAAATTAATCAAGTGAAAACTCTAATTAAAGTCAAAATCAAATAAAATCCATTTAAACCACTTAAAATCCAAATTAGTCAAGTGAAAACCCTAATTAAAGTCAAAATCAAATAAAATCCATTTAAACCACTTAAAATCCAAATTAATCAAGAGAAAACCCCAATTAAAATCAAAATCAAATAAAATCCATGTAAACCACTTTAACCCATTTAAATTTAAGAAAAAAACCCTAAATTAAACTCAAAACCCTAATTTAAAATCACTTAATTAAACTAAAAATCCTAATTTAAACTCAAAACTCTAATTAAAATCCAAAAACCCTAATTAAACTAAAAACCTTAATTAAAATCCAAAAAAACCCTAATTAAACTAAAAACCCTAGTTAAAATCTAAAACCCTTAAATTAAACTCAAAACTCTAATTTATAGACTTATCGATTTCGCAGTCACTTGGCAGCAGACTCATCTAGAAGATGTTCTAGTTACAACTACCACTCCTAAACCCTAATTCCACCGAAACCCTAAATCCTCAAGCCCACTCTAACTTAATCAATGCAAATAACCCTAATTAAAACCAAAATTCACCTAAATCCATTAAAAACCCTAATTAATTAAGTAAAACCCTAATTAAGATCAAAAATAATAAAATGCACTTAAAATCCTAATTAATTAAGTAAAACCCTAATTAAACAAAAATTAAATAAAATCCACCTAAATCCATTTAAAATCCTAATTAATCAAGTGAAAACCCTAATTAAGGTAAAAATTGAATAAAATCCTCTTAAAACTACTTAAAATCAAAATTAATCAAATGAAACCCCAATTAAAGTCAAAATCAAATAAAATCCATTTAAACCACTTTAATCCTTTTAAATTCAAAGGGAAAAAAATAATTCAACTCAAAACTTGAAAAAAAGCCTAAAGTCACTTAATTAAGTTAAAAACCCTAATTTAAACACAAAACTTTAATTAAAATCTAAAATACCCTAATGTAAACCCAAAGTTTAATTAAACTAGAAAAACCCTTAATTAAAACCCAAAAACACTAATTTAAACTAAAAACTGTAATTAAAATACAAAACTCTAAAAAAAACCCCTAAAATAATTAAAATCCTAAAAATCCTAATTTAAAACCTACTAATTAAATCACAAAAATCCTAAAATAATTTAAATCTTTAAACCCTAAAACACAAAACCCTAAAAGAAAAAACAATAATCCTAAAAATTTTAACCTAAAACCTAGTAATTAAAAACCTAAATTAAAATCATAAACCTAATTAAAAACCTAAAAGACAAAATCAAAATCATAAACAAAATCATAATTTGAAACCAAAAAAAAATCAAAACCCTAAAAACCTAAAACAACAAAAAACCTAAAAACACACACAAAGCCCAAAAAGCAAGGCCCGTTAAGCCCAATACACCCATTGCATTTTTCTCAACCAAGAAACTTAGGGAAATGAAAAAAAATAACTCCGGCAGGCACCTAACCTCTTGTTCCCTCCTTTTCCCCTGATTTGGCCAACTACCAACCACCATCCACAATCCCCTCGCTCCTTCCACCCTTAAAAACCTCGAGAAACCACCAAGAGGGAGGGGGGAACGGAAGGCTACTAAGCTGAACGAAGGGGAGCATATCATAGAGGACGACGAAGTAGCACCCTTGAAACCTCAGAGTACATCCAGAGCCAACCCCAACAATTCCCCTACAAACCAGAGCACCTCCAAACTTTTCTCGCAACCCCTTTGCAACCTTGAGCCACCAGAACCTTCGGGCTTGCGCCACCAAAGCACCCACCAAAGAACGTCGCCGTCGAGTTTCGCCGGGAGACTACAACTTCCTCCAGGTAAATCCCTCCCTTCAAGCTTGTGAATACTCTGCCTCAGC
This sequence comes from Posidonia australis, assembly GCA_024699735.1. Taxonomy (NCBI): domain Eukaryota; kingdom Viridiplantae; phylum Streptophyta; class Magnoliopsida; order Alismatales; family Posidoniaceae; genus Posidonia; species Posidonia australis. The sequence continues at coordinate 13,349 of JAMKQA010047635.1, read as the reverse complement.
CCTGTGAAGCCCCTTTTAGTCCTATGAATTGTATTTTGTCAGAGTTTTTAGCCGTTGTCTGCCGTCTTTTCTTCTCTGGTGGTGGGTTCACCACCACCGGTGAGGCTCTCCGCCTCCAAGATTGGGGGGAGGCTCTTGGAGCCTCTCTTCCTTCTTTCTTCTCCTCCTCCCTGGGTCCCCATCACTTAGGAGGGGGTTCCCTTGGCTCCCCTCTGCCCGAGGGTATCGTCGTTGCTCCACCGTCACCCCCCTTTGCCGTGGAATCCGTCGAGACGCTCCGATCACACCCGCTCCAAGACACTACATCAGGAAGCTCTGCCTTGCCACCAAGAATCTCTCCACCCATCCATGCCACTATTCTAGAGCCCAGAGTGATGTCCCTGCCTCCGCCAAGTCCGCCGCCGACCAGGGAGATGGGTGGAGCCACCCCGACACTCTCGTCCTCCTCTGGCCTCTCCGGAGTGCCCATTGTGCCTTTAGGAAGCTCCTCCACACGCCCCTGTGCCATCCCAGTGGCTGTCCTGTTGCCTCTCAGGAGGGGGGTGGAGGCCTCTTAGGCCTCCCTAGTCTAGCCCACAGCCCTCGAGGAGCTCGTTGTGACACCCTCAAGCTTTTCCGACCACCGCCACCACCTTCCCGCCACGGTGCCGTCACTGATGGCTCGCCGAAGTCTGCGCCGTAGAGGGAGCGTCGGTGATCTGCCGATGATCTTTGAAACAACTAGATTTAGGAAATTATTTTTTAGTTTTTAATAATTGCACATAGGTCCTGATTATCGTTACATATGGGTCCTTGGAATTTCTTTCAGGTCTTTTTTTCTTGCATCCAGGTCCTTTTTTATTACATCCAGGTCCTTTCTTGCATCGAGGTCCTTTTTTATTATTCTTAGGTCTTTTTCAATTACACTTAGGTCCTGTACTTTTGTGTTTAAGCCCCTATAGATTTAAATAAGTTTCATTTCTTTATTATTTTTGTAAATATTGCATGATTTGTCCTGTTTAAGTTTTAATTTCATTTTTAGTCTCATATATGTTTGTTTCTTCATAGTTAGACCCCCTATATTCATGTTTTCTTTGCAAATGAGTCCTAAAAATTTATTTTGTGACCCTTGAATTTTCCTGTTTTAAAATTACATTGTAAATATTGTACATTTTGCCTTATTTAACTTTTAATTGCATTTTCAGTCCAATTCATGCATGTTTTATCACACATAAACCCCTGAGATCATGTTTTCTTTACATTGAAGTCCTGATCTTTTGCATTTTGCCCCTAGAGTTCTTTGAAAAGAAATTCCTTTATACAATTTGCATTTAAGACCTTAAAGTTATCCATAATTACATTGAACATGTAAAAATCTTAATATTTATCACATTTTTGTCTTGAGATTTTGCAAGTTAGCCCATGAACTTCATCCATAGTGTTTTCTGGACAGAAATATTTATGACCAGGCCCTTGACTTTTTCTTAAATCATTAATGATGGTTTTAATTGCATTCTGAATCATTTTAAAATGTTTCCCATTTATTTATCACATATGCATGTAAAATCATCACTTGAATAAAGTTTTCATCAAAAAACCATGTTTGCAATGTAAATGAATATTTGATTTCACATTTTTGTCAAATTTGCACCCTATGTGGTAATTTTGCACAGTAGACCCTAGGTTTACAAGAAATTATCAAAAGTGCAATTTTCACACATGACACATTACATAGCCACATTTTCTTTAAATTTTACATCCTAGCATCAAGATAAGACTTTTCAAACACATTTTTAACCATGAACTTTCCCTTTCTGTGAATTTTGCACATTAGACCCTGAGTTTTCAAGGAATTATCCAAGTACAATTCTCACATCCCAATGCCACATTTTCCCTTGATCCATCATCTGTACACTAGGGTAGAAGTTTCTAAATGTATTTTAATCTAGGTTTTCATCCTTTTTTGTGAATTTTGTGTTTTGATCCCTATACTTGTCTTTTATTGTTTTTACATTGTTTTATTGTTTCAAGACCTTTTCCTTTGCATGTTTTCTTTTTCCCTGACATTTTGCATACATTTTGGTATATATTAGACCATGCATTATCCTCATGCATGCATTTATCACATTTGACCACCGAAATGACCAAATTACCCCTGTGTCATCAATTCATGCACATGCATGTTAGTTATTGCATCAAGTCATGAATAATCTCTGTCCAAAGCATTTCTTAGCATCCTTTACTCATTTAGGTACATTTTCATGCATTCTACATAGTTTTAGTTGTATTTACACATCTGTCATTCCTTTTTTAAATAAGTCTGCATTTCATGTATTCTTCCATGGATATTTCTCCTACCTGTCTTCAGATTCCTTCATTTGATATTCGATTTGACTATCTTTATTCCACGTTTTTGGACTTTTTCAATTTGATTTGGATTTCATCACTCGAGAGCGTATATTAACAAACTTGAAGGCCGACATTGGCCCCACCACGAATTATTTTCCCTTTTTGATTTTCATGACCGTTTCTATGATTTCGATGACTCAGGTTGACCCCATCTTCTATCTTTTTGATCTCAGTATGTTTTTCTGGACTATTTTTTACAAAAACATCATCATTTTGTGTGATTTTCTTCTCATCTCACCATTTGCCTATTTTATGTGGATTTTTTTGTAATTTTTCCCGTTTGGATTTCTATGGTGTTTTCTGCACTCTTAATGATTTGGGTTTGTTGTGTTTTTAATCCCTTTGACATCAGTATAGTTTTCTGAATCATTCTTTACAAAGTCATCATCATTTTATGTGAATTTTTTCACATGTCACAATTTTCCTACTTTTTGTGGACTTCATTGTAGTTTTCCCACCTTGATTTCTACGATGCTTTCTTTGATTTTGACGACTTGAGTCAGTTGCATTTTTGACATTCTTGAGACCTATATGATTTTCTGAGCCCTTCTCGCCAGAAACCTTGTCATTTCATGTGATTTTCTTCATTGTGTCATACTTTGTGATTTCATCATTTCATGAGGATTTCTTTGTAGTTTTCACATACCCTCTCTAATCTTGTCTTGGCATTCATATCAGCATGATTAGCACATGATCTAGGCATAGAAAGCATTCACTTAGCCTCTAGCAAGCAAATTAGACTAGAAAAACCGAGTTTCTCGGGCGTACGGGAGTACCTGACACCTTCCCCGTGCGTAATAGGAATCCTTACCCATGCTCTGGTTAGCAGACACCTGGCCATCATATTTACATCTCATTCATTCAATTTTTGTGATTTGTTTGTGGTTTTCCTCGTCTTTCCCTTAAAAGACTCGATGGTGACTCCTTTTCTTTTCCGTTTTTATCCCGTCTTGCGCCCTCGCCATCATGGCATGGTTGTGGCCTCCTCCCTCTAGCGTGACCCCTTACCGGATCCCCCGGGTCTGGGCACGGTTACATAATTAAAACACAAAAACCCTAATTAAACTAAAAACCTTAATTAAAACCCAAAAACCCCAATTAAACTCTAAATCCTAATTAAAATCCAAAACCCTAAAAATCTAAAATAATTAAAATCCTAAAAACCCTAAAATAATTAAAATCCTAATTTAAAACCAATTTGTTAAACCTTAAAACACAAAGTCAAAAAAATTAATTAAAATCATAAATCTAATTAAAAACCTAAAACAAATAACCCTAAAATCCCTTAAAACCTAAAAGAAAATAACCCTAAAAAACCCTAAAGCAAAAACCAGAGAAACCCTAAACACAAATCCATTACGCAGGCCCACTCACAACCCATACACCCATTCACATTTCACAATCAACAATTTAGGTAAAACCAAAAAATAATTCTGACGACCCCAATTTTTCTAGCGAGATCCCACAGTCTCTGGAGTGCATCCTCCACCTCCTGTGATCTCTGACCAATCTCCTCCAACTCACACGAGCATCGGACGGCGCTCAGCCCTCGTGGGAGAAGATCGACAACGTGGGAGAGCTTTGTTGGAGTTTAAAAGGTCTATTGCCGCCGACTGAGAACCGCCCCCTCCTTCTAGTGCACTTGAACCCATAGAGCACCCTTCGAAAACTTGAGAGACAACCTTTGCACCCACATCCATAGCTCCCTCTCCAACCAATATTTCACCCCCAAAAGCCCTAGACCTCCACGACCAGAGCGTCCACTGGAGCACTGTCGCCGGCACGCGAGGAGACAACCAGCACATCCTCAGGTAATTCTTCCTCCTCTTGTTTGAATTGTGTTCCTTTAGTGCAGTAGGACACTACCGAGTCGTTTGGATAGGATTTCGCGGGGATTAGCCCCTTATGCGTCGTCGCCATCCCCTCTAGTGGTGGGTCTACCAGCTCCGGTGAGGCCCGTGACTCTTGCGGTGGGAAGAAACCCCTGAGACCTCTCCTTCCTCTCCTTCCTTCTCCTCCCCGAGCTCCATCATTTAGGAGAGGCTTCCCTGGACCCCTGTGGCCAGGAGAACATCACCGTCGCCCCTCTGCAACTTCAGGCCATCGCCGTTGAACCCTCTAAGTGGGTGGAGTGTTCTGCTAGCGCCCCATCCAGGTCGTCGTCGCCAGAAGCCTCCCTACGACCCTTAGAAAGTCCTCCAATCTTCGTTGGACCGCCTCCACTGCTGCAACGCCATCCTCGACATCGACAGGGCGTCTCGCCAGAGCCTACGACAGGGAGGGTGCCTTAGGCCGTTCCAACCTCGCTTGAGACTTCCCATAGCCTCCGCTGCTACATTTTCTTTGTTTCTCTGTAAATATTGCATGATTTACCTTGTTTAATTTTAATTCCATTTGCAGTCCTGTAAATATTTGTTTTTTCACACATAAGTCCTGAGATCATGTTTTCTTGGCATTTAAGTCCTGAGGTTTTGTATTGAGCCCCTAGAGCTTTCTAAAATGAGTTTTCCCTATGAGATTTGCATTCTGAACCCTGAAAGACTTCATAATCACACTGATCATCATAATAGTTTAATTTTTATCACATCTAGGCCCTAGTATTTTGCATGAAAGCCCTTGGATTCATAACATACAATCCCTAAGCATAGGAAATTTGCATCCAGACCCTTAGACTAATCTCAAATCTATCATTTAGGGTTTTAATTGTTTCCTCACATATTTTTCATATTTTCCACTTATTGCATTTCATATTTTTCACTTAATCATAGATTTCATTTAAAAAACGTGTTTGCACTGTAAATTAATCTTTAGTTTCATATTTTAGTCACATTTGCACTTATGTGTGAATTTTGCACATTAGACCCTGAGTTTTCAGGAAATTACTAAGGCGCAATTCTCACACATCTCAGTGCCATATTTTCATTTGACCCATCTTATGCACACTAGGATAGAAGTCATTGAATACATTTTGATTCAGGTTTTCACTCTTTTTGTGAATTTTGCATTTTGGTCCTTGTACTTGTCTTTTACTATGTTTACATCATTTTATTGTTTTTAAGACCTTGTCTTCTTCATGTTTTCTAGCAAATAACAGTTTCATGACATTTGAAATACATTTTGTCATATCTCAGACCATTCATTATCCCCATACATGCATTTATCACATCTGGCCATTGAAATGACCAAATTACCCCTGTGCCACCAATTCGTGCACCTACATGTTAGTTCTTGCATTAAGTCATGCATAACCTTTGTCTAAGTGATTCCTCAGCACCTTTTACACAGTTAGGTACATATTCATGCATTTTTCATAGTTTTCATCATGTTTGCACATTGTCCCATCCTTTTCGAGCGAGACTGCATCTCATGTGGTTTTCTGTGGATTTGTTCCTTGTTTCATTTTCAGAATCCTTCACCCAACATTCGATTTGATTTCCATTACTCCTACATTTTGGATTTTTTCGATTTGATTTGGATTTCATTGCCTGAGAGCATACACAAATTGACCTAAAGGTCCATATTGGCCCAATCATGGATTGTTCTCCTTTTTTTGATTTTCACGACCTTTTGCCTGATTTCAATGACTTAGGTTGGCCCCACTTTTGACTTTCTTAATATCGATTTGGTTTTCCCGAGCATTCTTTCAAAAAAAATCATCATTTTATGTGATTTTCTTCGTAAGTCACTGTTTGATCATTTTACGTGGACTTCTTCGCAATTTTTTCCATCTTGATTTCCACGATGTTTTCCATGATTCTGATGATTTGCGTTGGTTGCATTTTTGATGCTCTTGATGTCAGAGTCGCTTTCGGAGCCTTTTGTCCAAAAGCATTGTCATTTTATGTGAATTTCTTCACATGTCACAATTTACCTGTTTTGTGCGGATTTCTTTGCGATTTTCCCGTTCATATTTCCATGATGTTTTCTACAATTCTAATGAGTTGAGTTGATTGCATTTTTGATTCTCTTGAGGTCTGTATGATTTTCGAGTCATTCTCGCTAAAAACCTCATCATTTCATGTGATTTTCTTTGATGTGTTGTATTTCGTGATTTCGTCATTTCATGTGGATTTCTTCGTAGTTTTTGCATACCATCTAGTCTTGTCTTGGCATTCATATTAGCATGATTAGAGCACAATCTAGGCTTAGCAAGCATTCATTCAGCCTCTAGCAAGCAAATTAGACTAGAAAGACCGAGTTTCTCGGGCGTACAGGGGTGCTTAAGACCTTCCCCGTGCGTAATAGGAATCCTTACCCATCCTCTGGTTTGTAGACATCTAGCTTTCATATTTGCATCTCATGCATTCATCTTTTGTGGTTTATTTATGGTTTTCCTCATCTTTTCCTTAAAAGACTAGGTGGCGACTCTTTTTCTCTTCGTTTTATCCTATGTTGCACCTTCACCATCTTGGCATGGTTGTGGCCTCTTCCCTTTGGCGCAAGTTGACTCTAGATCCCCAAACGGGCATGGTCACAATGCATATGCATGATGCATGGTCTAATATATGCAAAATGTATGCAAAATGTCAGGAAAATGTTATTTACAAGAAAGCATGAAAGGAACAAGGTTTTAAATACAAGAAAATGATGTAAACATGTTAGAGGGCAAGATCAGGGACTAAAGTTCAAAATTCACAAAGGAGTAGCAAATGCACTTGGAAAACTTCACAAAAATCAGATAACAGAAGACTATCACAAGAAACAAGGTGAAAATACATTTTGGTGATAAGTGGATGTTGAAATGTCACATATTTGCAATTTGAAGAGATCTAGGGACTGCAATGCAAAACCCACAAAAAGATGGTAATTAGGGTCGAAAACTATCCAAAAAACTTTCATGCTAAAGTTCAAATCATGGATTAATAGAAAAATGTGGCATTAAAGTGTGAGATATATGAAAATTTTGTTTTGGTAATTTCTTGAGAATTCAGGGTCTAATGTGCAAAATTCACATATAAAGTGCAGATGTGACTAAAATGTGAAATTAAAGATCGATTTACGCAGCAAGCATGATTTTTAAATGAAAACTATATTCAAGTTCAAAATTATAAATGCACATGTGATTAAAAAATTAAAAATGCATTAAAACAATTAAAACCCTAAGTAATGAATTTAAAATTAATCTAAGGGCCTGGATGCAAATTTCCTACACTCAATAATTGTATTTCAGGAATTCAGGGGCTTTCATGCAAAGTTCCAAGGTTTAAATGTGATGAAAAATAGGTTTTTATGATGTTAAGTGTGATTACAAAGTCTTTTAAGGGTCTGAATGCAAATCTCATAATGAAGGTTTTTGTTTTAAGAAGCTCTGGGGGCTCAATGCAAAACTCTAGGATTAATTGCAAAAAAAAACATGATTATGGGGGTTTAAATGTGAGAAAACACATATTAATGCAATAATCATAAAAAAATAAAACATGTAGGGGACCATATGAAATTTTTACAGAAATAATGAAAGAAATAAAACTTATTTAAAACTATAAGGGTTCAAACGCAAAAACATAGGACCTAAAAGTAATGATTTAAGGGCCTAAAAGTAAAAATCTAAAACTACAGGACCTAATCTAAAACTCCTCTTCGAAGTTCATCGACGCCTAGTCTCCGGCAAGGGCTTCAGTGGGTCACTAGTGGCAGCACAGTGGCAAAGGGGCTCCGGTAGTGTTCTAGGAGGCTAAAGGGAGGCACAGCAAGAATCCCTGGCGCGTCGGACAAGGCTTGGGTGGCCTGGGATGCTCCCCCCATCCCTGGCTCTGGGGAGAGGTCCATCGGTGCTGAGGAAGACGACGGCGAGACAGATGATGGTGATGTGGCTACTGGGTCGATGTGGTGAAGGCTGGAGGAGCTTTGGGGCAACACTAAGAAGCTCCCGGAGGCGTCGGCGAGGACTAGGGATGTTTGGATGGCTCCACCCATCCCCTGTGCTGGAGACAACCACGGTGGAGGTAGGGGTGGCACTCCGAGCTCTGGAATGGTGGCGTGACTGCGTGGAGAGGTTCCTGGCGGCGAGGCAGAGCTTTTTGATGTCGTGATGCGAGGTGGGAGCGTCTAGAGGGCTCTAGTCGATTCCACGGCGGCGGTCGGGGGTTGCAGGGCAGCGACGACGCCTCTGGCTGTAGGAGGCCAACTGGACTCCTCCTGAGCGATGGAAGCTCAGGGAGGAGAGGCCCACGGGGCCTCACCTAGACCCAAGAGGCCATTGGCCACGTCGGTGGTGATGAACCCACCATTGGAGAAGGGGGAAACGACAGATAGGGCGGCCAACTTCGGCGAAACACGCCTGGAAGGCTAGGGGGAGCTCTTTGGACCTAAAGGTGCATGATTCAAACTAAAAATGGGAGGAAGAAAAATACCTAGGGATGGCCATTGTCTCTCCCGACGAGGGTGGTCAACACTGGCGCTCTCCGGTGGACGCTCTGGTGGCAGAGGTCTGGGCATTCTCTAGGGTTGCAGAAGGACTGGAGGAGGTGTTCTGAAGGTGTGGGATTGCTAGGATTGCTCTGGGTTCAAAAGGGTGTCCTCTCTGTGGATTGAAACGCGTCCCTTCCTTTAGTCGGCGGTGAGGCGTTTTTATACGTCGGTGAAGTCTTCCCCAGCCGTCGATCCTCCTCTCTAGTGATTGATGATCGTCCAATGCTCGTGTGAGCTAGAGGAGGTTGGCTGGAGATCACGGGGATCAAGGGATATGCTCCGGGGATCTTGGGATATCGTTGGAGATCTCGCCTGAAAACTCGGGCTGACTGTCGAAGGAGAAGGGGTTGGTCAGAATTATTTTTTGGTTGTTTCCTAAGTTTTTGATTTAGAGGGATATGGGTGTTGTGGGCTTGTTTTGGGCCTACGAGTCGGCTTTGGATTTTAGGATTTTGTTTTTTTAGGGTTTTTTAAGGGATTTTGGGTTTTAGATTTAGGGTTTTTTATGGTTCATTTTAGTGATTTTTATTTAGATTTTGGGTTTAGTTTTAAGTTTGATTAAGTGATTATAATTAGGACTCTTGGATTTTAATTAGGGTTTTGAGTTTTATTATTTTAAGGTTTTTTCATAATTTAAATGGATTAAAGTTTTGTGTTTGACTTTTAATTTAGATTTAATTAGTTTTTTACTTGATTTAATTAGGGGTTTAATTTAAATTTTGATTTAATTGGTTTTTATTAGGGATTGGACTTAGATTTTGATTTCATTGGTTTTTTGCTTGATTTTTGTTGGATTAGGGTTTTTATTTAATTAAATTTAATTTTCAATGGATTTTATTGAGTTTTACTTGATTTGGGTTTTAATTAGGGTTTTTGTTGAATTAGTTTGGATTTTAAATTGTTTAAATGGATTTTACTTGATTTTGAATTTAATTAAGGTTTTCACTTGATTAATTTTGTTTTTAAATGTTTTAAATAGATTTAATTTGATTTTGGTTTTAATTAGGGTTTTCACTTAATTTATTTGGATTTTTACTGGTCTAAATGGATTTATTTGATTTTGGTTTTAATTAGGGTTTTCACTTGATTAATTTGGATTTTAAATGTTTTAAATGGATTATATTTGATTTTGGTTTTCATTAGGGTTTTCACTTGATTAATTTGGATTTTAAATGTTTTAAATGGATTTTATTTGATTTTGGTTTTAATTAGGGTTTTCACTTGATTTATTTGGATTTTAAATGTTTTAAATGGATTTTATTTGATTTTAGTTTTAGTTTGGGTTTTCACTTAATTAATTTGGATTTTAAATGGTTTAAATGGATTTTATTTGATTTTTGTTTTGTAGACACCCTGATTTTGAGGTGGCTCATAGCTAAACTCTCTGAAGATGTTGCTTTGGATGCGGTAAGCTTAACCACTTTCGAACCTTATTTGACATTAGCTAGAGATCCTTGCACAAATCGACCCCAAGCCTATGGTTCCGCAGGTAGTGGAGAGCACCAATGTGGAGCACTAGATTGGAGCATCAAGCAGGAGCACCAAAGTGGCACACCAAGCTGGAGCACCATAGTGGCACACCATGCTGGAGCACCACAGTGGCACACCATGCTGGAGCACCACAGTGGCACACCAAGCTGGCACAACGCCACTTTTCAGGATGCTGACTGCTGGCTTTCCCTCTTCCGTGCTTGTAACCCTCACCTGTGGATATTCCATATGAATCTACGCAAGGCTGTTGGTTTCCGAGACTGTTTACATCCCATGGAGTTACCTTTGTGGGACTCTATAAAAAGACTTCCATTGGCAACCTTTTTTCTCTCTTGGCTGAGCTACCTACCATCTCTTGGATGAGCAACCTACCATCTCTTGGTAAAGCCACTCACCTACTCTCAACAACCTACTCTCGTTTCCAGAGGATTTTCTTGCATCTCAGAGCATTCCCAGCTGACCCAAAGCAACAAGGAAGTATTATCTTGAGCCATCCAAGGAGGAAACATCCTAGGCAATGTTAGATCTTTACTTATCACTTTATTTAAACACTAGATAATACACCGAATAAAGCATGCAACTAACTGGATGTATGATCTATTAGTAATCTTTTTTTTCGTGTCTTTTATGATAAGTTGGATGCTCCTACATGTGTATTCATAATGCTTTTGTGTCATGGTAATTCCTGCAATATATGGATTTTGTTTTACATAATGAATCATGATTCCATGCAAATACTAGCTATGAACTGAACTATAAACATACTCTTTGCATGTTTGTCATCTCTACATGTTTGTTAAGCTCATTAAATCATTGCATAATCTTGAAAACCCACTAAGTAGTAGTTACAGCTTCTTAACCCATGAACATGCTTGATTTAAAGAGAAGTGATAAGAGGACTTTTTATGCTTGCTTTTCATCATATTTCAGTTCCCTACCATCTAAATAATTGATCTGGATAGAATTAATCACAATTCATCTCATGCATCTGGCCTAGATTCTGAAATCAGACTACAGTCTATTTCAAAATTTCTAGGGTGCACCAAACTGGAGCACCTATATGGTGCACTAGGGTGGTGCACCTAACCAGAGCACCATCTTGGCGCACCATCCTGTGCACTAGTCTAGTCAGAGAATAAATCATCAACTTTTCATCATGATCTGCATGCTTTTCCGGGTGTTTTGGACTTTGATGCTTTTAGTGTTTATTCTCTGATATGTCATGTCTTTGTATGCATGATTTTAGCCTAAGATAGCACTGTTTATATGACTTTTGCATCCTACATGTTTAGCCTGTTGTTGTAATCTGGTGAACTGATTGCCCCATGAACTCCTGTTTGGGAGGTTCTTATGCAACAGTCCACGATCCATATCTAAATAACATGGTTGAAACTTATTGATTTTATTTATCATAAGGGTGGTGTGGTCTTGTGTGAGGCATATAGCCCTTGAGCACAAGACCCATATTGTGTTTTCATGCTAAGTTTTTGTTAGATACTCATGATGCATTTTCTGATAAGTTTGCGAGTTTATAGGATTTTATATTACATGGCATTGGGTTGGTTTACTGTTTGATCTGTGATTTTCTTTGGCACACCTTTCTGGCACATCATTGGAGCACATAGGTGGTGCACCAGACAGGCGCACAAGTCTGGTGCACCACACAGGCGCACCTGCCTGTTTTCTACTACACGTAATAGCTTTTGGCAGGGTATTTGGCATGTTTCCTAGTTTGATTTGCCTTTGGCTTTCTCTAGGTGTCATACTGGACATATCAGGATGACTCCACTCTGTTTTCAGCCATTTTTATGCATGATAGTTCATGTTTTGCATGTAGTAAAGTGAGGATGAAAATCACTTAGTGTTGTTAGATCTTTGATCATATCTATGCGACATCCTTGCACCGGTGCTTGACTCACCGCTCAGGTGACCTTTCTGAGCATTAGGACACACCCAACAACCCAGGTACCCACTTATATATGGCGTTGCATTGCATATCGCCTTCGGGCGTACAAAAACAGGTTGAAAAGCCGACATTTCCAAACAAGTAAATGCGAAACCCATTAAAAGACCGATTTTCAAGCGCACGAGGGTGCCTAATACCTTCCTCGTGCGTAACAGGGATCCTTGCTCATTTCTGGTTCATGTTGACCTTTTCCATTGGTTTTATTGCATGATTTTAACATTTTCAAACGGTTTTCCTTGTCTCCCGTTTTTAAATAGACTAGGTGGCAACTCCTGCATTTTTATCATTATTTTTATTATTTTGTCGTGACTTTGCCGATCCTCGTGCATTTGGCCTTTCGCACCAAACACGATGCTGTCGCCAGCATGGTTACAGGATTTGGCGACTCCACTGGGGATAACCAGATCTCGACTTTTGTTTTGGGTTTTTCGTTTACTTTGGCTTTTCTCTTTGCTTGCTTATTTCCACGCTTTGCTTTGATGTCCCTTTTGTAGCATAAGTTGTATCTTCTTTACGTTTTATGCATGCCTTTTGTTTGATGTGTGTTTTCTTTCACACATTTGCTATGCCACCTCTTTCTGCACATAATATGCACATGTCTTTTGTATGTTGATTGATATTTCCTTTGCATGTTTTCTTCCCTTCTTGTATATGTCATGTCTAGGTGATTAAAGACATGTTTGCTCTTCCCCTTTTGGTTAATAAAAGAATAAAAACCAAAATCAATAAATAGGACACAAACTAGTGACAAATTGCAAACTTTCCCCCAAAGTTTAACAAATTTGCAAGTAAAAGACTAAAAGCATACTTTACATCCATCATATAGGACATGCATCTTCTCATCTCTTGGGTCTACCTATATCGTTGGTGTAGACACGCCAATTTGGCCTACAGGTTGATCAAATTCTAAAAAGCTACAAAAACTTTAGAAAATTAAACAAAACGTGAGAAAACCCTAGAAATAGTTTTAAAACCTAATTCAAACATTAAAACCCTAAAATTAGGTCAAATTGCACATTAAAGCACTAGTTTAGGTCAAATTGTAATAAAACCCTAAATACAAGTTAAATTTCATTAAAACCCTAAAATTAGGTCA
>JAMKQA010047634.1:0-11338 GCA_024699735.1 Posidonia australis | reverse complement strand
GGGAGGATGCAACTGAACCGGCTCCTATATAGGAGCCGGTTCAGTTGCATCCTCCCTCAAATTAGCTATTTTGAGGGAAGATGCATAAGGACCATTGATTTGTGATCTAATGGTAAGTATTAAAACCGCCAATGTTAGTATAGTGGTTTTGTGTTTTTATTTTTTAAAATAGTAAATCTATTAGATTTTAGTGATGTCAGTTACGATGAAACGAATAATTACACAGCCATCTAGATTTTCATTTGTAATTGGTAGTTGCTATTTTTAGTGATGTCAGTTACGATTAAATCAATAATTACACAACCATCATTATTTGGTATGAATTTAAATTGATCATGTCTTCAAGCAATAATTTGCTTTGACTGCAGGTATGTTTTATGGATTTATTTGGAGTGTTGAGAAGTAGAGACCCCGTTACTGTTGGTATTGGTATTCCCAGATTTATGTTACGCAATGTTTTATGACTTCGTTATACTATTATCTAAATAGTATTACAATATTGTAATTGTTTCTGTTTTAGGAATCTTATTAATGTTTGGTAAGTTCATACGTAGATATAATGTAAGATTCATTTGCAATGAAAGAGAGAAAGTATTGTATTTATATTATTTCGTATCAATGTTAACCAAATAATAATACAATGCTGTAACCGTTTGTATTAAAAAAAAATCTTTTAACAACATCATAAGTTCATGTATGGTCTATCTGTTTAAAAAAAATCTTATTAATATTTGTTTCAGGATTTAAATATGAGTATAATTTGGTGATAACGCGGTATTCCAATGGCACAAAATATGGGATTATTATTTGTAGAACGTGTTTGGTAGTTACATCAAATGTAAAGTGATGAAATTTTAGGGAATTTAAATTTCTTAAAAGACTAATTGGTAATTACATAGATTTCTAATGGCTCAAAATCTTAATTCAGAACTTCTATTGTGTGATTGGTAGTTATGTGGTTTTAAGATTACACAAAATTAGGCCATTTATAATTTTTAAATGTTAATTCATAATTATACAGATTTCTAATGGCACAAAATTCAGGGAATTTGAATTTTAAATGGTTATTTTGTAATTTAAATCGGTAGTTATGTGGATATAGTTGGAAGGTTACAATTTGAAAATTGAAGTTATAATTTTGTGGTTTTGTAATTTCGTATGTCACGTTTGTTGACTTGAATTTTCCTTTTTATTTGGGTAGTTTCCTTCTTTTATGGGTAGTAGTTATTGTGATTAGCAGTTATGGTGAGTAGTTTCCTTATATTACACGTGTAGTTTTTATTGTCATTGATTTAATGATTCCTTAACTAGCATAATTTATTTACATTTATTTGTAGATTAGATGAATGTTTATGGATAGTTGAATTTTTGTGGAGCCCATCAAAAAATTAAACATTTGGTTGACAATAGTGTTTAGGAGAAATATCTCGTTGGAAATATTGATTTCCAAAACAGTAATACTGTTTTATAGTATTAAACAGTTTATTATCATAGATTTAGGGATTCCTCAATTAACACATTTTATTTACATTTTTTACATATTAGATGATGTTCATGAATAGACTGGTTGTGTTTTTTATCCACTCCATCGGAAAATTTAACATTTGGTCCGCGATGGTGCATATGAGCAATATGTCGTTGGAAATATTGTTTTTCAAAACTGTAATACTATTTACGAAATTGTTTAGTGATACTATTCACATTCAAGCATTTTGTAATTCAGTAATACGAAACTAATAGATGCAAATACAAAACTTAATTTAATATTACTATTTACGAAAAGTATCAATATCATGAAATAGTAATACAGTTTTCTGTACAAAAAAAACACATGAAGCAATCCACAAAACAAACAATCAGAGATTGCAAAGGCGGAAACTTTAGGAGCAAAGTCGGCGTCTTGGGACTCCTTGAACGACTCCACCACCATCTGTAGTATCTTGGACAACTCTGGGAGAAGGAAGTCGACCGTGGGAGCGAAGAGGAGGAGCATCCATTAGGACCGCATCAACTTCCTCCGGATCAAGCATTAAAACTCGCTCCTTTCGTGACGACTCCACCCCACTACTCTCCTGTGACGTCGCTTGCTCCTGCTCGCACAAGGAGGCAACGACTATAAATCCAGAGAACATGGGCTGGGGTTGGGGCTGAGGTTGAGGCGATTGGATCTAGAGAGGATGGGGTGGGGAGACCAGGAACGGAGGCTATTTCGACAAGGGCGGAGGGGGGCAGCGGTCTACTAGTTCCACGTGTTGTTTCGACGACGACGACGGTTTGCTGATTCCATGTGTTGTTGCGATGACGGCGGCGGTGGCGGTATGCTGGAATGGTTGCCACCTCCACCATTGCTAGCGGAAAGCACCTAAATCACTCTTTCCTCTGTTAGCTTTGTTTCCACCTCTTTCCTCTATTATTCCCTTTCAACTCCCTATCTAGTTTTCTCATTTTTCCCATCGTTATTACTACTGGTAGTAGAATTGGATGAAAAGAACAAGATCATCTTGGAAAAGGAGAGAGAGAGTGTGTGTGTGTGTGGGGTTGGGAGTGGCGTAGATATAGGGGGAGGGGTTGGTTTTAAGATGTGGGGGGAGAGGAGGGGATGGAGGGATTTTTAAATATTTTATATTTTTAAATTTCAAAATAGTAAAAACCAGAAATCAATTTTGGATTTTCATCAAAAGTGGTTTTGTATGGATGGTTAGGATTTAATTATATATGTTGGGTATATTGGGGGAAGATGTAATAGATCTATACTTTATATATATATATATATATATGTATATATATATATATATCTATATGTATATATATCTATATATGTATATATATATATATCTATATGTATATATATCTATATATGTATATATATATATATCTATATATTTGGATATATTTATATAAATGTATATAAATCAACTCTTAAAACATGCAAAATTGGTTTAGGGTCTAATTCAACATACCACTCAAATTCGATATGCTGTAATTCATACCGAAATTTTTTAATTCGACATACCACACAATTTCGATATGCCATTTCAGGTGAATTTTGAATGGTGAAATCTGCTCTAAAATAAACCCATTCGTTGGAGTGGGGACCTCCGGCAGACCCACTTTCGGTGAACCAAAAATTCTGCAAAAATTCTCAAATCAAGAATTTTAAGTATACTTTCATTTGAAACAAATTTCATTCAAATCCCATATATATAACTTAAGATATAAATGCTTGAAACTATAATACTCAATCTGTCATACTTAATGGGTCATCAATCTTTACACATGTTCTGCTATTTCTACTAGCCACGAAAATTAACAAGTAACCTACTAAATTAAATATCTTTGAGTCTAATTTTTAATGGCACAAAAATCATTTAATTCCAATACTCATAGCTCAAGTATACATGACTGAAGCAAGAAGACTAAGATAAACTCAGTAGTGACATGCTCTCATGATTCCTTCAAGAATTCATCAAAATCTACTAAAAATCCACAAAATTCGTATCATGCATCCAAATGATCCCCATTCACATATTCTACTAATCTTAAACTTAAATAAGGAGGATTAAAGAGATTGGTGTGTGTACCTTGGCCATTTCTCTATTTCTTCTTCCCTTCTTCTTTTTTCTTTCTTTCTTTCTTTCTTTCTTTCTTTATCTCTTCTTTTCCCCTTAAGCAAGCCAACCACCCACTTCTCTCTTCCTCCCCTACTCTAGTTTCTCTCCTCCTCGTTCCCCCTCCCTTCTTTCTTCCTTTTCTTCTCCTTGGTTTTTCTCTTCTTGGGCCTTCTCCTTTTCTCTATTTCATTTTTTTTTTCTTCCATTACATGCAAGTCGTCACCTTCTTCTCTCCTCCCTCATTTTCTATGTGCTTGCTCGACAACGGGGTTCGGTGGTGAACCGACGGTGAGGTGGGTTAGGTGCATATGGGTTCGGGTCATGGTCGGCAGGCCGTAGGTGGGCTCAGTTGTGGGTGAGGCCAATGGGCTGTAGGGTGATGGATTGGTGGGACCATGGTTAGCTGACGGGTTATAGGAGGCTAGTAGGCTGGCAGTGGGCTATGCTGGTGGTGGGGCTGGTTGTAGGCTATGCCAGCAGATGAAAGCAGTGGGCTACGTCGGCAGTGAAGTGGGTGAGGTTCAATAGCAAGGTGGGTCAGGTTGGTGGGCTGTTGGTGGGCTCAATCGGTGGTGAGACGGGTTAGCGGGCTAGGATACTAGGTCAGGTGTGGTCAAAACCCCTCACCACCAAAATGAACTGCCGAGAACTTCGCTTTAAATTGCATTACTTGAAACACTTGAACTGTCATGCCTGAAAGTGCCTGTTCCATTCAATGCTTACTAATATCCCTGCTTTAATAAATCACTTGAATTGTCCCTTACTTATTCACGACTGAAGCATAATTCATAAATTTTGCATGGGCCTGCCTTGCATGTGAAATTTGCCTTTTTGCCATGCCATAAATATTTCGTGCTTTGCTTTAAATTTAGAAAGTGTGCCTATAAACTCGTATTGCTCTAATTATTCATGACCCTTGCTCGTATTTCTCTAAATTTTGGTTCTGATCAATAGGATGACTCGGCACCTACTAGGGAGAGCTCACGGGCTCCAAGTAGAGGTGTGTCAAGTTTGTGTGCACCTCAATATGGTGCCTCGTCGTCTCAGGTTTCGAGCTCTCGATCAATAATCCTAACTGAGGTATATTCAATCATGTTTCAATGTAATACTTGCATACCTAAATAGTGACTTTGACTGAATAATTACCATTTCCTGGAGTCTGGGAACCATGGTGGTTGTCTGCTTAGCGATAAGCACATTTGTGAAAGCCCTGACTTTGCAGTAACATTCCCAACTTGTAAATGATTTTTGGTGCTTTGTTGACCCTACGCTCTGTTCTGACATTATTAATTATTTGGTTTGCCAAGTGAGCGATGCAAGGAGGGTGATGCAGTGCCCTTGGGCACCCATGTTAGACCATTTCCATTGCTTGCCTAATTTTTTGCAAGACTTTCTGCTTCACAACACACCCTTTGGCAACCTGTTACGGATCCTTACCATTCATGGCCATTACACCTTCTTTCAAGCCTTGGTGGAGAGGTGGAAATTTGAGACTCATACCTTCCACTTTCCCTTTGGTGAGCTTACTATGCTATTGGAGCATTGGCTCCTGTTGACAGGGTTGTCATTTGGCAAGGAGCCAATTATTGGACAAGTGTCGCAAGGATTTAGACTAGCTCCTGATCTGTTGGGGCAGGTCCCACCAAAACCGCCGAGGGGCAAATTTCTTATGACTTTGGGTTGGCTATGAGGATGGGAGCTGATCTGGTCCAACCTTGCACTTGGATCTATGCAGGCATAGTTCATCCTATGTCATTTTTTATTAGAGCTTATTGGATTGATCTTCTGTGACTCGTTCGCCTATTGTGTTCATGTGGATTGGCTGGCCTACATCAGTGACTTGGATCATTTAGACCATTATGATTGGGCCAGTGCCAACTATACCTGGCTGTTGCACGATTTGAACAATGTGGTTTAGCATGGGTGTTGTTGATACATAGGCCTGTACCCCCTACTAATAGTAAGTGCTAAGTTTTAATTTATTTACTTGAGCAAAATGGTCCATTTCATTTTTCCTTAAATATAACTACTAATTGACAAATGTTTGCCTTTCTTGGACAATATTGGGCTATGGAGCACATCTCCAGGGGGCATTGCTTCTTTCGCCTGCATGTTGAGCATCTCCCTTACCTTGACAGTGGTGCAAGCCAGACCATGGCGCCGTTGTTGGGGTTTATAGCTATGAGTCATACCATTATCTGCTAGTTTTCCTAACTTTTGATTATGTAAGCCGTTAACACATTTTTCCTTAGCATGCAGGTGTGACATTGTATTCTAATGCTATTTCACTGTTCTGATGCTAGGTGAATTTGCATCCTTTTAATCAGTACGAGGGATGCGACTGGGCCCCTCTAAACTCTGGTCGAGAGTTGAGGACCACACAAATAAAGTTCTATTGCATGAAGAAGACAACGTACTACCTCCCAGGCTGCGTGCGGCATCAATTGATTGAAGAGTTCTGCATCCCTGCCCCTCCACCAAAAGTCATGGGATCCAAAGCCACTTCTTGTGTTGCAGCTCGGGTTCGAAAAGCTGAGGCGCTAGCCTACTAGAGTTGATTCATTCTTCAGGAGGTTAACTACACAGAGTACCTGGTGTGGTTTGAGTGGGTTGGTAAGTCACACCTTTTCGAGGAGGTGATATGCGAGAGCCAACGAGTAATGTGGTTTCATGCCGACTAGGCTAGGGTAAGCTGTAATTTTGCCTCCATGTTTTGCTATTTCTTGTAAACAATCAATCTATTTGATACATGCCTTCCCCTCCTTGTGTGTAGGGATTCGAGGAGCAATTCGGAGCCTTTTATGGAGAAATGCATTGGAAACAGGTATATATAACTTAACTTATAAATTCAGCCTTGCCAATATTTCTATTTATTCACCATGTCAGATCTAACATTCTACTATCTATACAACTGCTATGCTGGCAATTCATGATATGGGTAATCTTGAACCTGACCATGTTTAATAAACCATATTACTCTATTTTGACTCTGCTCTTCTTGCCTAATTTTAGAATGACACACCCAGCAAAGAGGTGAATGTGGGTACCAGTGGAGAATTCACCGTTGGGGTCGAGGATGAGGACTGGTCTGTAGACGAGGCTACTAGATCTATTACGGATCCCTCACGTGCTTGTGCTGCTACTTCTACTCGGTACACCCAGAGTCTGGATCGTAGTGTTGCACAGATGATCGCCAAGGCCGTGTAGGGAATCGATTTTGAGGAGGATTAGCTTGTCCTATTTTTGTTCTCTTTTGATTTGTACCTTGCTTTGATGTATTGGTAGAACAATATAACTGCAGTAGACTCTGTCTTGAATGTCTATGCATGAAGAAGTTGTTTTATGTGCTTCTCTACTTTGTGCATTCGTTTGTGGTGTATGCCTTGTACACTTTGCAGGTGGTTTAGAAGACCTTGCGCCAATTAGGCGAGCTACTTTACAAAGTAAAATCAGCCCTTGGCCTTTGCCCCGGTGCACCTAACTTGTGTGCCTAGTTGGTGCACCTTGCTCGTGTGCCCAGTTGGTGCGCCCAAATGGTGCGCCTAGTACTCCATTCAGACTTCCTTTCCTTTTAGCTGCACTTTCCTTCTTACATCCTTTCCTCCTCTCTAAACACGAGAAAACCCTCCAGCTGTCACTCATGTCCTCTCCTTATGGGGTAAACTATAGCTTGCTCTCTTTCCTTCAATTATCGGCAACATTGCTCCTTGTGACAATGGTATGTAATCCTCCACTACCTTTCTTTGGCCTAGATCTACCATATTTTGCTGTATCTTGCTCTTCTATCTCCTTTTAAAGATCCATGATCTCCCTTCTTGCAAGGATACCTAACTATGGTGATGCCCAAGCACTGTTCTACTACTCTTTGGGCTTGGATTGGTCAACTCTCAGTTGATGATCATGCACAACTTCGACTTTGGGGCATTACGTCATCCCTCTTGAGCATTGCCAATGTAGAGGTGAATTGGTATTTGCTGTGTGCAATAGGCCACTTCTGGAAGCCCACATACCACGTATTCTGCTTTGGCCGAGTAGAGCTGACACCTACCTTGGAAAAGGTCCAAAGAATTTGCGGCTCATCCCCATTCTTGGGGCCAACAGTCTTCATGCGCCGCATTGGTTATTCTGTAGTGCTGAGTCAATTAACAGGCCTTTCAAGCTATGAGTGCAATAGTCATCTTGTATGCAAGGATGGTTCAACTCCTATGCTATGCTTGGACTACCATGACACCATTGTTGAAAAGCGTGCAACCCTTGGTACTGATTTATGGCTTCGTGGTTTTGTTGTACACTTCCAAAAAATTATAAGTAAAAGCTACTCTTCGTCTGAATCTTCCTCGTCAGATGCCGCCTTTTGGAAGTATTCGGACAAGAGTCAGGCACCTCGTCGAGTGATTCGGCGTGACCACTGAGCAGTTGCGGCAGCCTGGGAGTGAGGAGTAGAGTCGCGAACCGCTTGGGTAACCTCGGTGTCTGAACGATCCTCCTCAGATGCCTCCATGGTAAAATCCCCGCTGCTGGCTACATTCATGCCCTGAGTAGGAATGTCTTGTTGCAAAATCAAACTTATGTTAGCAATAAGAATTATAAAGTGATAGCAGGGGCAGAAAAAAAGAAACATACCCGGATGATGTTGCGCCAGCGCAGTTCCTACAAAATAACAGATATGTTAGATACAGTCGAGATGGTAGGTTGCAAAGTAAGAGTTTTACCCTCTTTCGACGAATATCAGCATAGAAGGCGCCAAATTTCTCTTCGAAGCCCTGTGGATTATAGCGAATGTCAGACTTTCATAATTCACATGATAGCAATATAAAGCAGAAATAGAAATCCTTTACCTGGGCCCAGCTAGATGCATACCACATCCCGCACTGGCTATCCCGCATTGCCTCCTCGAAGAGATAGGGCTTCCCGACCCGCCTGTACCAAGCAAGGTAGTCTGTATAGTTGACTTCTCGAAGGACATGCCTGTCCTGGGAAGCTATGGCAGCAGCATGCCGGCTTCTAGCAACCGAACGGGTTGTAGCCGAGCGGTCCATATCAGCAGGAGGAGGGGTAGGAATGCAAAATACATCCAAGAACTGATGTCGTACACGCCCTAGAAGGTAGTAGGTTGACTTCTTCATTCAATAGGATTTCACCTGTTTGTCCCTAAAAACGTGGCCAGAGTTCAAGGGAGCCCAGTCGAAGCCATCATATCGAACAAATGGGCGTAGGTGAACCTGTTATTGAAACAGGAAATTGTAAGCAAAGAAAGTAAAACAGGCATGCAAAGTTATAGTCTAATGGCAGAAGAGACTTACATCCTCGAGCTCTACTAGGTCCAGCAAATACCGGTAGGACTCATAGCGAAATACCCTAGCAGCAGCCCGGTTGTCAGGCTCGACCCACTGGCGAGGAAGGGGCAGGAGCTCGTCTCGCAGGCGGCCAAAGTTATGCCCTCTGGTGATGTGCTCCATAATCCAGTACTGCAAATACGAGCACAAGTCAGTTTATCAAATATTAAGCATAAAGGAAATTTGTTTTGCAAAGTAATGGAAGCAAATACTTACAGTCAACAGAGGGTATAACCCCACATAAGAACGGCGCCCAAGCTTGACCACATTGTCGAGCCCATAGATCAGCCAGGTATAACTAGCACCGGCCCAATCATAATGATCCAGATGCTCTAGGTTGGTCAGATAAGCAATCCAGTCAGCATGGATACAGTAGGCCGACGAATCGCAAAAGATCATGGCTAGCAGCTCCAGTAGAAAGTGCCTCAATACAAAATCTGCTTCCTCACTATCAGGCTCAGGGTTAGGCCAGAATTTGTCACATTCTCTCAACCACCCCACGGTGATCATATGTCTCCCCCTAGGTGGCTTAGGAGGGACACGGCCCAGATGTGCAGGCGCAAGGTGGAAGCCGTGAGTGGTCTCACCTATAATCGGCTCGTCACCGAAAGAAAGGCCCATCAGCAGGGCCCACTGATCAGGCAAGACAGTCAGCTCACCGAATGGCAAATGCAAAGTGTGCGTCTCAAATCTCCACCTTTCCACTAAAGCCCTGTAAAAGTTGTAATGGCCACGAATGATAGGTATACGCAGCAAACCTTCGAATGGGGAGCGGTGTAGGAGGAAATCCTGCAGAAAATCCGGTAAACGATGGAAGTGATCAAGCATCGGGCCCCAGTGGCAACGCATGATCCGGTTTGCATCCCCCTCCTGAAATGTCAAAAACAGAGTTAATGCCAAGTCAGAAAGCAATTTATAATGATAAAGCTTCTTAAAGCAGAAGAGTTACCCCAAAGTCTAGACCCTCACAGATGTGATGGCCGCTTAGCAGTCACCCCTCAAAATTCCCAGACTCCTGAGAATGCATTTGTCAAGAAAAGTCAGATTTAAATACTCATTTGCTATTCAGTTTTTGATTTACCTCAATGGGAACAATAGGAGTCGAGCTGCTAGAGGCCCGTGACCTCGAAGAACTGCCTCGCCGCCGGGAACGGGAGCTAGAAGGCATGTCTTGCGAGGATTGTGGGGTCCCCGCCTCGGGAACTGGGTCATCCTGTGGAAAAGGAAAAGCCGAATCAAGAGTTAAACGGCAGCAGTAGGCATGACGAATGCATAATATGTCAAAGTCAAATGTGGCATTACATTCATTGGCATAATAGCAAGGGGCATGGCATTTAAATAAAGCCTATGGCATATGGTGGCAAAGATGTATACATACAGTTGCAGTTCAGTATTTGTTTATTAAATTTGTAAAAATGAAAGGCTATCAAGTATGGTTCAGCAATTTGATTCAAAACAGTTTGCAACAAAAATCAGAAATGGCATGGATGGTAGCATGGCATGTATGGCATAAATAGCAGCAAATTTCTTTGTAAACCAAGCCTTGAATAGCCTTCCATCCCCATCACAAAACCAACACCGTCGCCTACAAGAGCCCGAGCCTACACCGTCAACAGCCTACCACCAACCCGTCACAACCAAAACCTACCTCCCACTTTGGTGACCTGCACCATCACTCCAGCCCGCCGCCATCTCATGGCCAGCCTTCCACCAGCCTTACAACAACCCGTGGCCAACATCACCCATTGACCATCACTCCCTGCAGCTCGCGCTTTCCCCCGGTGTTTCCGCATCGCCAAGCCCAAGCAGCCACCGTGCGGTCCAGTCCGCCGGAACCCGCCACCGCTCACCCCTTACCCGTCGGAACCCATGAGCCGTCAGCCATCCAAGCAAGAAGCATGCCAAAAAACTAGCACAGAGCAAAGAGGGGAACTCGAGAATACCTCCGCCGATGATCCTCAGTCCAGCCAATCCTGGAGGGTACAGTCCTTGCCGTCGCCGACCATATCGCCACCGCAACCAGTCGCTGTACCTCCGTCGCACCTCGCCGCACCTCACCGACGTGCTTCACGCACGCACCAGCCGAGAGCACCCCGTTGGCGCACCTCTTGCGTGCCGTTGCGGTGAAGGGGGAATTGTAACGCCCCGAACCCGGGCACGCTACCAAACAACAGCATCACAAGCCTATTTACACAAATTATAGAACAAAAGACCGTAACTAAGGCTCACCTCTAGGATCGCGATGCGCGGCTAGAAACTCCGATTCCCGCACCGAAAACTGGCTGCACGCGGCCTGCACCTGAAACACACACAGCACGCGTGAGTGACATCTAAGTCACCCAGTATGCGCCCCCAAAACACCCAACTACAAGCAAGCACAGTAAAACCAAA
>JAMKQA010047633.1:0-13655 GCA_024699735.1 Posidonia australis | reverse complement strand
TCAAGACAAGGTGGAGATTGTTGTAAATATGTCTTGAATTATGTCTTTGTTTAGGGTTAGTTTGGTCATTTGACCATTTAGGTGCCCTAGTATTTAAGTAGGCTAAGGCACAGATTATGTAACCTCTTTTGCATTCGTGTAACCCTGTTTTGTCTCCCATTGAATAGAGAGAACTCCTCCCTCTTCTCTCCAGGCTAGGGTTTCATGTGAGGTTCTCTGTAAGAGGAGCTTTGTGGGTGTGCTGGTGGATTGCCCATTCGATCTCTTCTTCTCCACTCGGCACAACACACTACTATCCCAAAACCTTAAACAAGGCCCTCAATGGCTAGAACCATACACAATGAATCAGAAAGCCCCACGGCAGGTAACCAACTCAGGTTACAAGCAGCCACTAAAGTGCACTGCACTACCACGGTGATGCCACCCTGTGCAAAAGCGATCACCGTCCCATAATTCTCCCACCTGGAGAACTCTCTCAAGGCCAACTCTCTCTAGGAAGCCAGTCTTGTCTCTCAAGATGCTACTAGCTACGAGGCACGTGTTCCTCCACATAGTGCTCAAGAGGGAGTTTCATTTCTCCATACCCGACAACACCCGAGCCTTAGTGCTTACAACAACAGTAGAAGTATCATACCTCCCTGTCATGTTACATGACACCGCAACCGGAAAACCTCAACCTCGGTCTAGCAAACGACAGTCAATGAGTATCCTACCTCTAAGACTGAACGAACACTCACCGCAGTCTCTCGGCCCCTGACCTCAACCAAGGAGATGCACCTGACCACCTAAGAATGTCGTCACATTTCCTAGTCTTGATGACACGATCCCACGGTGCTTTGGCCTGCACACAGAAAATCAGGAAAATCACTTTCCAAAATGGGAAAACACATCTCTTTGAAAACCATTTTCAAATCATTTTATATCTTTGTAAACACATTCAAAACATCGACAAAATGGCACATCAGGTGTCCCACAAGACCACCACCGATGGCCCACGATTTCATCTCAAATGGGTAAAACAAACTAATCCAGAAATCCACAAAAAATCATCTTTCATAAGGGCAGTTGGGGCCTGAAACAATAGACCATTTTGAAAATGGAATACCAAAATTTCCTAATTCAGTCGACCAAAAAAGATTGGTCGTCTAAACTGGGTACAGGTCAACACTCGAGGTATGGAACAGCATATCGAAAACCAGATCGGTCGATCAAAAATCCTTGATTCGGTAGTCCGATTTTGTTTGGTCGACCAAATCTACACCAAGAGAACAAAATTGACAGAAAAATGGCATACCGAAATGATTCGGTGGACAGAATTGATAGAAAAACTACATACTGAAATGATTCGGTATGCTATTTTCTATGAAAGTAGAAAACTGCCCCCAGCCATAGCCCACAAAATCACCTAAAATGAGACCAAGGGGCGGACCCCTAAGACAAGCATCATAAAATTCAGCTAAAACATATATTATAGACCCTCAAGTCTACTCCAAATCCACACAAACAAAACCAAAATTCATTTATCATGTAAGGAAAAATAAATTCGAGAAGCCACTACGGTCGAAAACGACCCAAAACCATCCAACACCATTAATGGCCATAAATCCCACCATAAATCATTATAAATTCACAATAAATTCTAGGAATATAAATTTAACTAGATTTCATGCACTCCTATCATTTTCTACCATGTTCATGCTTTCTACAACATGAGGATGAGGTGCACACTTGAAAACGCACTTCGGCGATCCACACCAACTCTGGCCAACCACTGACGACTCCAACGTCCATAGCCACTCCACGACCTCAGCGACACCACACCAAAGTTTACGCACCGCCATGCACTACCTCAAGTCGCCGTCGTCCCTCCAACACACCGAACAGAGGCAACAAGGGAGAAGGGGAATGAGGGAGAGGGAGAGGGAGAGGGTGAGGTGGAGAAGGGGTTGAGAGGAGGAAGAGAGAGAGAGGGGATGGAAGAGTGATGTGCTTGGGGAGGAGGAAACATGAGGAAGCAGGAGGAGAAGGAGGGTGTGGCGGATTCGTTGCAAGGCTTATGTCCATAAATAGCCATGCCATTAGGAAGGTAAGCACGCAGCCAATCAGACATTCATGCATGCCCGCAACAACCAGCAAAACCACACATCTCAACCACTTGCTCCCAGCACGAGGCCAATTGCATGCCTCAACAATCAGCCCACAAATGCGGGCCCCACACTGACCCACACACGGGTCCATAAGTACAGTGTTACATGCATAGTGCTAACCACATGGGAACAAGCACAGAAACACACAAATAGAAGCCAGCCCATAAGGTCCAAGCCCAAACCACAAAATCATATAAACGGACCTTGGAACAGTAATACCCGTCTAGGGATAAATTCATTAAAAGTGTAAATAATTACAAAATAAATTTACGGGTACTACAACTACAATACCTATAACTAAACTACCTTGCAAGATAGAGAAATTTCTTAATCCCCTTATCAATATGACAAGATGGCCATCCTTGGTGACTACCAATATTCCATCTTTAGTCGAGTATTGGCAACCTTTTGGTTCTAGAGCGCAAAAGGTGATAAGATTTTTTATTAGATCTGGAACATGTTGGAAATCTATTATTGTCACCATCATCCCATCATGCATCCTCAACTCAATAGGACTTATATACCCAGTAGCTTTTGAGTGTGAGTCATCACCCATCAATATAATTCCACCTTCAATATATTTGTAGATAGAGAACCAATTCCTATTAGAAAAAATGTAGTATGTATGTACACCTCGAGTTTGGAATCTAATCATCTATCGATTTATTTGGGGTTAGTGGCAACAAACAAGTAACTACAACCTAAATATAGCACCTTTACATAACTCGTCTCTAAGAAATCCTCCTTGGACCTACTTAACTAACCTTTAAGGCCATCCTTTTTCTAATTTTGGAACCATAGACACCTCGATTTTGCAGTCATTTGGCAACAGGTTCCTCTAGAAAGATGCTCTGGTTGCGACCACAAACCTCAACCCTAACTCCACTAAAATCCACAAACCCACACAAGCCCACTCTGACCAAATAAAAAATTAAAATCAAACAAAACTCAATTAAATCATCAAAAACCAAAATTAATCAAATAAAAACCCTAATTAAAACCAAAATTAAATTAAATCCACTTAAAATCCAAATTAATTAAGTGAAAATCCTAATTAAAATCAAAATCAAATAAAATCCATTTAAACCATTCAAAATCCAAATTAATCAAATAAAAACCCCAATTAAAATCAAAACCAAATAAAATCCATTTAAAATCTCAATTAATCAAGTGAAAACCCTAATTAAAATCAAAATCAAATAAAATCCATTTAAAATACAAATGAATCAAGTGAAAACCCTAATCAAGCAAAATTCAATAAAATCCATTGGAAATTGAATCTAATTAAAAAGAAACCCTAATTCATATAAAAATCAAGCAAAAAACCAATGAAGTCAAAATCTAAGTCAAAACACAAATAAAAAGCAATTAAACAAAAAATTAAAATAAATTCCTAATTAAATCAAGTAAAAAAATAATTAAATCTAAATTAAAACTCAAACACAAAACTTTAATCCATTTAAATTCAGAAAAAACCTTAAATTAATTAAACCCAAAACCCTAATTTAAAATCAATTAATTAAACAGAAAACCCTAATTAAAATCCAAAAACCCTAATTTATAACCAATTAATTAAACCATAAACCACAAAATCAAAAATTTAATTAAAATCACAAAACCTAATTAAAAAGCTAAATCTAAAACCCAAAATCCATTAAAAACCCCTAAAAAACCAAAAAAAAGCAAAAACCCTCAACACAAGCCCATCTCCACAAGCCCATTATCATCCCATACATCCATTTCATCCTTCAATCACAAACCTTAGAAAATCCAAAAATAATTCCGGCCACCACCGGCGATACCCTGCAAACTCCGACACCATCTCCAGTGAGATCTCGTAGTCTCCAAAGCGTATCCTCAACCTCCCGTGATCTCTAGCATTTCCTCCTCCAACATGCGCTTGGTCCAATGGCGCTAAGCCCTCGTGGGAGTGGATCGATGGCTGGAGAAGTCCATTGCCGGTGTACAAAAGTTCGCTGTCAGCAATTCCTGCTGGCTCTCCTCTTCCAGCACTTCAGCCCACATCTAGCACCATTCGAAAACCCCAAAGCCAACCCATTGATCCCCCCACATCCAGGGCTTCTCCCCAAGCCTCTGGCAGCCTAGAGAACCCCCTGAACCACCGCCAGAGCTGCAACCAGAAGAGCACCGTTGAGCATCACCGGGAGAAACATGCTACATCAGGTAATTTCTTCCCCTTTTTTAGCTTTGAAGCATGCCCCTTTAAGCCCGTAGATCTCTCTCTTCTCCTCTGGATCGCGCCATGTCGAAGACCACCGCCGTTGCACCATCTCCTTCCCCTTCGGTGGTGGGTTCACCACCACCGATGAGGCCACAAGCCTCCTAGGTCCTGGCGAGGCCCCATGGGCCTTTCCTTCCTCTCTCCCTCCTTCCTCCTCCTACTCCTGAGTTCCCATTACTCAGGAGAGGGCCCTTAGGCCTCTAGTGCCTGAAAACTCCACCGCTGCTCTATCGATCGTCGATTGCTGCCGTGGAAGCTGCCAGAAGCCTCTAGACTCTCCCGTCGCTCCTGACTGCCTCTTGATTCTTGAAGCTCCACTACACAGCCACGAACCTCTCCAAGCCACCGCGCCATTGTTCCAGAGCCTGGAGCACTGCCCGTACCTTCGTCGTCGTTGTCTCCGGCATAGGAGACGAGGGGAACACACCAGACCTCCCCAGTCCTCGCCGTCGCCTCCAGGAACCTCCCCGTGCTGCTCCAACGCTCCTTCAACCTCCTCTTGAGCCGTGATGTCGCCGGAGCACGCCGCCGCCTCGCCGTCATCTTCTCCAGCACCAACAGGCCACCTCGCCGGAGCCTGAGGTGGGGAGGGCATCTAGGCCTCCTCAGTCCTGTCCACCGCGCTGGAGAGCTCCGCCATGCTGCCCTCAAGCTTCCTTGACCGTTGCCCACCATCCTCTACCGCTTAGACATGTAAAATGGGCCAGGTCGGGCCGGCCCGACCCAAAAAATAGTAGGCCCTAACGGGCTTGGATCGGACTAGCTCAGTGCATCCACAAAAATAGGCCATGCTAGGCCGTGGATTAAAATCCCCCAACCCGGCACTATCCGTGGCCCGCTAGTGGGTCAGTCCATGGGCCGAGCCAGGCTGGTCCGGGCTGATCCAGAGATTTTTAAATAAAAAATTTTATTTATTATTAAATAATTAATGTTTAAATTAAAAAAGTTGAAAAGATATTCAACATTTTACATTAGCAACTAAATTAAAAAAATTATTTATTGTTAAATAAATAAAATTTACATTAATATCCTATATACACAAAAAAACAATAAAAACTTGAAATTTACATTTTTACATTTACCTTAGATATTCTAATATTCAACAATTTACATTTTTTATGTTTTACAAGAGAAATTTATACATTTTTAATCTGTAGCAGAAGCTCCCGTCCCTGTTGAAGTTGTTGTCTCTTCGTCTTCTGATTTGTCGTTTAAGTTTAAATTTTGTAGACGATCAACTACATCATACCAATCTTTCAAGCAGAGAGAGGCTTCTATAGATTTTTCTGATAATTTACATCTTCTATCACTTAAAACTCTTTTTCCTGGAGAAAAAGTAGACTCCGACGCCATAGTAGACATCGGAATCGTTAGTAAATCTTTAGTCATCCTAGAAACTATAGGAAACCTAACAGCAGTACTAAACCACCACTTTAATACATCAAAGTTATCCATTTCAATATCACTAAATGCAAACTCACATTCTAAATAATTTTCTAATTCATTACTAATTGTTGATTTTACATATTTTCCTTTTTTCTTATTTATCTACTGCAAAATGAACTACTACTACTACTATGTGATCCTACAAAAATAGATGTATGTGCACTAGAAATACTTTCACCATAATTATTAACATATTCTTCAAATAATGCATATAAAGGTTCCTTAATTTTATTATTATTATATCCTTCTATTTTTTCATTTTAATTCATATTACTAAAAATATCATCTATAAGTACCATGCAATTAACTAATTTATGTCTAAGATCCATGATTAAAGCTAAGCATGACCACATTGGAGGCTCATTCCAATAACTATTATATTTTTCTTCCATCATTTTAATAATATATTCAAATTATGAGAATTGTCTATATTGTTGAAAGATATTTGTAATATTAATTAAATTAACTAAAACTAAAGAACTAGTAGGATAATATTGACCAGATAATTAATTAGTTGTAGTATAAAATGGTTCTAAGAATGTATGAATTACATTAGCATTATTCCAATTTTCATTATTTAGTAAATAATTAGATCTTGAATTATAATATGTTGTAATTACATTACTATAAGATAAACATGAAGTTAACATATCATATGTTGAATTCCATCTATGTTGAACATCTAATTTAAATTTTTTTGCTTTTATACCTTGTTCTGCACATAAATATCTAAATTCTAAAATCTTTTACTTGATGTTTGAAAAAATAATATAGCTACTCTTATATTTTATATATAAGGCCAAATGCAATGTATACATTCTTGTACAATTAAATTTAAAATGTGACAACAACACCTACAATGAAATAAATCACCATTTAATATAGGTTTTAAATTTCTTTGTAATATTCCTATTGTAACATTATTATTAGAAGCATTATCAAAAGATATTGTATTAATTTTATTATATATTTTTAATTCTTTACTAATATCTTCTATAATATTTGTTATGGCTTTTCTAGTGTGTGGATGATCAAAAAGTCTAAAAGCAATTAATCTTTTTTGTAAATTCCATTCTATGTTTATTCAATGTGTTGTTAAACATAAATAAGGAAAATTATTTGGACTTGTCCAAACATCACAAGTTAATGATATTTTACATAATAAACTAAAAAACATTCTAATTAAAATTTCTTTATCTTTTTTAAATGTTTTATAAATTATATTTTTAGTAGTATTCCTAGAATAACCTTTAAATTGTGGGTTTAAATAATTTTGTACACAACTTTCAAATTTTTTATATTTAGAAAAATTAAAAGTCTGTTCATCTTGTACTATAAATTTTGTTATACCGTATTTTGCTTCTTCTGTATTATATTTCTAATTAACTATTCCACTAGAACCAACATGTAATTTAGATTGTCTTAAGTCTATATTATCATCTTTATTATGGACAGCTATACATTTTGTTAAATGCCTAGCAATATGACCTACAACCCTACCCCTAGAACAAGTATATACTAAACCACAATATTTACAATAACATTTATTTTCATTTATGGGATCTAGGGTTACATGTTCCCAAACCCATGAGCTTTGCTTCCTAGGTCTTTTAGTTCCAGTAGATTGTGTTTGTGGGGTTGTTGTGGTTTGAGGTTATTCTGACTCTTGGGTAGGGTTATACTCAGGGTCAGAGATATAATCATGACTTCCTACATTAAAAGGATAATCCATTTTTAAGGCTAAAAAAATTGATAATAAAAAAAACCTTAACCCAATAAACCCAAAATCCAAAAATAGAGGGATTAGAAGTAAAGAAAATGATGGGCGCTTGGCCGGCTATCAGTGGACAAAGATGTTGGACCGCTTGACAATTAGATATGGAGACCGGAGTCTAGAGTGTAAGATTGTTGTTGACGAAGAATGAAGATCAGAGTTGGAGTCCAAAGCCAAACTTGTATTCCACACAAGGGAGAAGAGTTGAGACTTAGGGAAAAGAGTTGAGAAATTAAGAGTGTAGTGTAGAGAGAAGAGAGATGGATAATTGAGAAGGAGAGGAGTAGTGAAAAATGAGAAGAACGAGGTGGTATTTATAGAAGAATGAGGTGGGTTAATTATGAAAAAAAAAAAAATAGAATGTTGCACAACAATGTTCATTTTTCTTTATTTTTTTTTAAAATCGGGCCAGCCTAGCCCGTCACTAAAACTGGCCCATAATTGAGCCTACTAAAACGGACCGCACGGGCCCAATCCATGGGCTTGGTACAGCTTGTGGCCCATAATGGGTTGGGCCGGCCTAATTTACACCTCTAACGTCACTGAACCGTTGCCAGAGCTCGCACCGAAGTGGAGATGCCAGCAATCCGCCGGTAATCTTCGAAGGGGGCTTATTTAGCCCAGGCCCTTTAGTTTTAAATTTTTTTACACTTAGGTCCTCCTTTCATTACTTTCAGGTCCTTTTCTTTATGTTTAAGCCCCTGTAGTTTAAATAACTTTTTATTTCTTTTGTTATCCCTATGAATATTGCATATAACCCCTACATGTCTTATTTTCTTTATAACTAGTGCATTAGTATTCATTTTATCACATTTAAGTCCTTGAGATTATATTTTCTTAACAACTAAATCCTGAATATTTGCATTGAGCCCCCAGAACTTTTTAAAATGAGTTTTTCTTATGAGATTTGCATTCTAAGCCCTGAAAGATTTTAAAATCACACTGACCATCATAAAAGTTGAATTTTTATAACATTTAAGCCTAGAAATTTTGCATGTAGGCCCTTGGGTTCATAGCATACAATCAGTGAATGCAGGAAATTCACATCAGACCCTTAGACTAATTTCAAATTCATCATTTAGGGTTTTAATTGTTTTCACACCTATTTTTGACATTTTCCACTTATTGCATTTATAATTTTGCACTTAATCATAGATTTCATTGAAAAATCAAGTTTGCATTGTAAAATGATCTTTAATTCCACATTTTAGTCACATTTGCACTTTATGTGTGAATTTTGCACATTAGACCCTGAATTCTCAGGAAATTATTAAGGCGCAATTCTCACAAATCTTAGTACCACATTTTCATGTAATCCATCATCTATACACTACGATAGAAGTCACTGAATATATTTTAATCTAGGTTTTCTCCCTTTTTATGAATTTTGCGTTTTGGTCCTTGTACTTGTCCTTTATCATGTTTACATCATTTTTCTTGTTTTTAAGACCTTGTCCTTTTCAAGTTTTCTTGCAAATAACATTTTCTTGACATTTTGCATACATCTTACATGCATTAGACCATGCATCATTTGCATACACACATTTATCACATCTAGCCATTGAAATGACCAAATTGCCCCAGTGCCACCAATTCATGCACATGCATGTTAGTTCTTGCATTAAGTCATGCATAATTTTTATCTAAGTCATTCCTCAGCATCTTTTACACATTTAAGTACACTTTCATGCATTTTGCTTGGTCTTCAGGTCATGTCATCCATTTTGAGCAAACCCGCATCCCACATGTTTTTCCGTAGATTTTTCTCCAGCTTGTTTTTGGATTCCTTTGCTTGATATTTGATTTGACTCCCATTATTCCATATATTTGGATTTTTTTTTATTTGATTTGAATTTCATTGCCTAAGGGCATACACTAACGGACTGAAATGCCCACATTGGCCCAATTGGGATTATTTTCCCCTTTTTGATTTTTATGACATTTTTCATAATTACGGACTTGGGTTGACCTCACTTTTGACCTTTTTGATATCAGTATGGTTTTCTAAAGCATTCTTTCTAAAAACACTGTCATTTTATGTTATTTTCTTCACGTGTCACCATTTGCATATTTTACGTGGACTTCTTTGCAATTTTTCCATCTTGATTTCCACAATGTTTTCTATGATTCTGATGATTTGAGTTGGTTGAATGTTTTGATTCTCTTGATGTCAGTACGTTTTTCTCGGCCATTCTTTTCAAAAACCTTGTCATTTCATGTGATTTTCTTTGTCGTGTCGTATTTCATGATTTCATTTTTTTGTGTGGATTTCTTCGCAATTTTTGCACACCATCTTGCACATCCATCTAGTTTTGTCTTGGCATTCATATTAGCATGATTAGAGCACAATCTATGCTTAGCAAGCATTCATTCAGCCTCTAGCAAGCAAATTGGACTAGAAAGACCGAGTTTCTCGGACGTACGGGGGTGCCTAACACCTTTCTCGTGCGTAATAGGAATCCTTACCCATCCTCTTGTTTGTAGACATTTGGCCTCTGCATTTGCATCTCATGCATTCATCTTTTTTGTGGTTTGTTTGTGGTTTTCCTCGTCTTTCCCTTAAAAGACTAGGTGGCGACTCTATTTTTTCGTTTTTATCATATCTTGCGCTTTCGCCATCCTGGCATGGCTATGACCTCCACCCTCTGGTGCGACTCCGTGCTGGATCCCTGGGCGAGCATGGTCACAGAATTGGTGACTCCGCTGGGGAGTACTAGATTCTGGCTTTCAGGTTAGTCTTTTTTCGCTTGCTTGATCGTTATTCCTGAGCTTTGGTTCACATGTTTGCTTATTTGCCTTGCTTCTGCTGGTTTTCTTACATAGCATGCCTTTCACACTTTCTTTTACACATTTGCTATGTCACTGCACTCACATGCTATATGTCTTGCCTTTTGATTTGATGGATGCTTTCTTTTCACATTCACGATGCCACGACACTCATACATGCCATGATCATGCCTTTTGATTGTTGTTTGCTTGTTTGTTTGCCTTGCTTGTGTGTTTTCTTCCCCTCTCGCATTTGATATGACTAGGAGAGTAGAGACATGTTTGTTTTTCCTTTCTGGTTTAAAATAAAACACACAAACTCAGAGAAACAATTAACAAGGCAAAACTAGAAACTAATTCGAACTCTTCTCCCCTCTGGTTAATAAAATGCAAGTAAAAGACACAAAAGCATATTGCATGATTGATCATATAGGGCATGCGTCTTCTCCTCTGAGTCCACCTACAGTTTGTGAAGGACAATTATGGTAGCCCGTTCTATAGCTTTGGCGTAAGACATGTTGCTAGTTTGTCTCCCTTGTCTAGGGTTGTATCGGTGTTAGTAGAGGGTACAACTCCATACTACTGCAGGAGATGAGGCCACCAACGCACCACTCGTTCACTACCTGCACTTTGACTAGGATTTAGAGCGAGGACCTTACTTTTTAGCCTGAGTCAGAGACCCATTTACCCATGTGTGATCCCAAAGCAGACAGCCTGGTAGGACACACTAGATTGGTGAGAGAGAGCATAATAGATGCATCCATGTGCATGAATGCCATTCATGCCACCTTAACAACTGCATCTTGTTGCTAGTTTTAACACTGGTATATTTCTTTTTTCCAAGTAGAGTGTGAGTTCCTCAGCCATTGCTCGAGCATTCTTGCCTTGACTTCTCTATTTGCGACACTTTGTTGCTGATCATTTTTTCCCTAGTTATTCGTCACTTTGACGATAGCTCGTCCTAGGATTCATCCCCTCATTTGCCACCGTAGTCCAATTCTCACCTGTTCCCGGTCAGCCATGGCTTAATGCACCACCGAGTCACTTTCCACCACTGTTGCTCAAGAGGGCACTCCCTTTTCGGTCTCTCCTACCCTTACTGTGGCTTCAGCTGTTCACTCTATCCCCTTCGTGCATCACAGAGGTTTTTCCCCTACACCGTAGGACATCCACTGACCTTGGCCAGTCTAAAGCCAGGCATTGAGTCTATCTCAGTGACCCCTGCTTCGGTTCCAGATGTATCACTGACGGCCTCGCTCCCTCAGGGTTCTTTCTCCTTTAGCACTCAGCCCATTGTGGTGACATTCCTTGCGTGTTCCCTGCCTCCAGAGCAACCTTTATCTGTCCCGTCTTCGACATCCGAACCTTTGATTGTGCCACCCCTCACCGTCCCTGAGGGATCTCCTACCGCACAAGCAGAATATCTGTTGGCTCTCGCCTAGAAGATTGAGGGCATGGCCTTTGCTATCTAGTCAACTATGAATCCCACTGTTCCTGAGGTTCCCCGGTAGCCTACTCCGGTGTTTCAAGCATCACCTTCTACACCTCAGCCCTCCCCCAACTCCTCACTACACCCACATTAGGTGTGACACCACTACCTCAGACACACCATCTCACTGCACAACATTCTACTCCAACATCTAGTGGCTAGCAACTCTGGTTGGATGGAGTACAACATCCACAAAGCCTGCAGCCTAGCACCGTACCGCTGCAGCAGTTGTTACTCTCACACTCAGCACCCACTACCACACAACTCTTTGCTCATCCTCCTCTCACACACCATCAGGTTCAAGCACCTTCATTCCCACAATCACATCCAACACTTATGCACGGATATGCTGGCCATCATGACGTTGCACTAGGTGGCATGATAGTGGATCCGGAGGAGCACTTAGGTACGACCCACATAGCATATGTGGCTCTTCCCCCTGCTGCATCACCCTCGTCAGCAGAAGCTCTGGATACCCTCCACGCCAGGGTGGGTGACCTAGAGAGAGCACTTCGACAAGTGCGGGAAAGCGATCGCCAGCCCTACGGATTCTGGGACCTCTGTTATTTCCCAAGGGCGACACTCCCATCGCATTTCCAAATCCTGAATTTCGAAAAATACAACGGTAAGGGTTGCCCCATTTCACATCTTAGGGCATGCTGCGGAGACCTCGCTTAGCTCTAGGCCTATGAGAGACTACTGATCCGCCTTTTCCAGAAAAGTCTCACTGGTCCAGCCCTCAAGTGGTCACGTCACTTGACATGGGCTCGATCAAGACTTGGAATGACCTTTCACAAGCATTCATGGACCAATATGCCTTCAATCTCGACTTGGTTCCAAAAAGGGAGGACCTTATTGCCACAAGACAGAAATCCCACGAGCCGTTTGGGGAGTACGTCGGCTGCTGGCGTGCCTTTGCATCACAAGTGAGAGATTGTAACACCCCAATGCTACACAACAGTACAAGAACTACCCAAGTATAGCTAAAAGAATTTAAATAGCTGAATAAAATAAATAAAGCAAAACACCCAGACCTGTGTGCATCAAACGTGGCTCGAAAAGATGCACCAGACTAGACAGCTCCTATCACCTGAGCACCTGAAATAAAGGGGACAAGGAAAATACGTGTGAGTGATAGGAATGTCACCTAGTACACGCCCCAAAAACAACGCTAAAACCCATGAAAACCATTGCCAGACAACTACCATTGCCAAAACCACATGTCCAATTAGAAAAACATGGAAAACAATGGCATTTCAAACTTTCTTTTCTTTTTCTTTCAAAACCTCATACTCATTCATAAACCTTTATTCTCAACACTGGAGAAGCAAATCATTTCATGTAGTTTACTAGCCCAAAACATCAATTTAAAACCATTAGCACAAATTATCACAATCCGGGCTAGGAACTAGTCCACACACACAAATCCACACTTTTCCATTCCAAAACTAGTTGCATCACCCTGGCCACAGGCGATCGACCTGGCTACAAGCAGCTGGTGAGGATTCCATGTCACCACACCCACACTGCAGTGTCGCGGTGAACCACCCCACGCAGGAGTTCAATCGCCCCAGTCGCAGCCTCAAAATGTACCCTAACTGGTACAAGCACGGAGTGCATCCTAGGGACGCCCTAGTGCCCGAGCACTTGGGGACTCTAACCCCAGACCCATCCAGCACCGGCACTGAGGGTAGTCCGGGTCTCTCATACCCCGGGTCCTACAGTACCACCACAGTCTCGAGGCTCCTACCCCGGACCGCAAACTCGGCAACCACAACCAAGGACACGTCC
>JAMKQA010047632.1:0-12687 GCA_024699735.1 Posidonia australis | reverse complement strand
GAGTGGTGCTTTCGGAGCCTTGACCTCTGCCAAAGCAGTAGGCTGTGCCGCTTTACTAACACCAACGCGACCCCAGTTAAGGGGGAACAAGCCCGATTTTCCATCCTACACCAAAGCCATTAGGATGAACCACCGGAACATGTCCTTCGCAGACTGTATAGGTAAGCCTAGGAGAGGAGAAGATGCATGCCCTATATGATGTATGCACAGGATGCTTTAAGTTTTTTACTTGCAAGCTTATTAAGCCATGGGGGGGAGTTTTGCAATTTGTCCCTAGCTTGCCTTAAGATTTGATTTTGGTTGTTACGTTTTATTAACCAAAAGGGGAAGCAAGCACGTCTCTATTCTCCTAGGCATGGCATAACAGGAAGGGAAATAAACACACAAGTAGACATGAATAAAAGCATGTGCGACAATGTGTGCAAAAGGCATGGCAAATGTGTGAAAGAATAGTAAAATGCAATGCATGTAAAAGACACCACTCAAAAGATAGTATAGCATGGAAAAGATAGCATGGCATGGAAAAATAAAGCAAGCAAAGAAAGCCAAAGCAAAAGAGAGATCAAAGCGAAACCAGAGATTCTGGGTTCGATCCCCAGTGGAGTCGCTAGTTCCTGTAACCATGCCGACGGGGGTGGCCACAAATAGGTGATATTTGCACTAGAAGCGGCAAAGCCACGGCAAAAAGAAAAGGGGAAAAAATGCAAAAATGCAGGAGTCGCCACCTAGTCTATTATGGAAGACGAGGAAAACCATAAACACATGAAAGATCAAGCAAACAAATAAAAAGGGGCTACGCAAACCAGAAATGCGGGTAAGGATCCCTGTTAAGTACGAGGAAGGTGTTAGGCACCCTCGCACGCCTAATAAATCGGTCTTCTAATGATTTCTCTTTTGCAAATGAAATGTCGACTTTTCAGCCTTTTGCTGTACGCTCGTGGGTGATATGCCATGCCATGAAAATTCTTGTGGTGTTTAGAGTATAGGTGCATGATGTGTAGGGGTGTGTCCTAATGCTCAGGAATATCGCTCGTGTGCCGGGCCAAGAGTTGATGCAAGAATATTGTATAATAAGATCAAAGATCTAATATCTTGAGCGATTTATCATCCTTGCTTACTATATGCCTAAATGCAAGCTAATGCAGGAAAACTGCTGAAAACAGAGGTGTGCCTTCCTAATGCATCAAGGAAGAAAATTTGATGAAAACCCAGAAGCAAATCGGGTCGAGAAAGCAAGCAAAACACATGAAAAACACGCTATGTGCTACTGAAAACAGGCCACTGCACCTGTTTGGTGCGACAGACTGGTGCGTCAGTCTGGAGCGCCACCTATGTGCGTCTAGGTGGGCCAGTAATGTATGCAGAAGCAAAAATAGAAAGCCATGCAAAGCAAAACATCAGAGGATGCACCCAGGAAAAGTATGCAGTAGAAATCATTCTGGAGAAGCTCGGAAAACATGCCTTGAAAGAGTTAAAAATGCAAATGCAATGCAATGACCTTGAGCTCAATGGCTAGAAGCCTCACACAAGATCTCACCTATTTGAAGTAGATGCAGAAAGCAGTGATTCAGCCAAGCCTCTGGATCATGGACTGATACACATGATTCTCACAAGGGAGTAGGGTGCAATCAGTCTACCAGATTCAGCCTGGAGCTGAATAATAAAACAGAGAAAACAAATGGCGAACAGTCTGATCGAAAGATGAAAACATGCAGGTGGCATCTTGGCAAACCAGAGAATCAATCAAAAAGAAACAAGCTCAAAACTCTGAGATAAAGCCATGCAAGTATGGTGCTGAATGCAAGTGCTCTGATCTCTGGCTAGTCTGGCGCGCCTGCTGACTGCGCCAGACTAGTGCGCGGGTTAGGTGCGACTGGGATGTGCGCCCCAGGGATTCTGGATCAGACTGTGACCTGATCCAGAACCCACCCAGCAGAGATACAAGGAGGATTTATGCAAGTGCTAGAGGGCCTATGCTATGATAAAAACTGGAAAACACGCTGCGAGTGCACAGGGTCAAGAATCATCATGAAAACCAAGCATTTGAAGCCAAAGGAAGTTGGTGGGTTCATGCATGAAAACGTGTGAAATACTCAAGATCAAGCATAATCTAGATAAAAAGAATCAAAACATGTATAAATGATGATCAAATGAGCCTGCTTCTACGTGCAAGGGCATTCATGGGGCATGGCAAAACACTATGTGCAAGGAAACAATAACTCATGCAAAATTCATGCTAGAAATGTAAACATAGATTAGCATGGAGATTATTTGCATAGAATGCGAGCATGTTATCATAAAAACTTCATAAACATGGAACAAAACAGATCATACATAAGGTTTTAAGCATGTTTTATCAAGTTCTGAAATGATATTTAGAAAATAAAAAGGAGGTAGAAAGCCCACCTCACGAAGTGTTCCTTCTTTGCAATATCAGAGATAAGAAGATCCTCGTTGCTTTGGAAGACTCTAGGACGCGAGAGGGTGCTCCAGGGAATGAAAATAAGCTGCTGGACTGATGGAGAGGCTCGTGTAGAGGTCGGGTTTCAGAGCAGGAAATGGCTGGATACAAGGTGTATGCTCAGGATTCTCAACTCTCAGGATTTTTCGTCTCTTTCTATGGCTACCTATGGGGGTCCATTTATAGGGAACTCTCAGGGGTAACTTACGGGAATGAGGAGAGCCTCGCAGACGAAGAGCCTGGTAGATTCCAAGGCATATTCGCTGCTAGATGTAACAACCAAGGAAGGTGGAAAGCTAGCAGCCGCAGCCTGCGTAGCGTTGTGCGCCAGGGATTTGCGCTGGCTAAGTGCGCCACCTATGTGTGCTAGGGAAGTGTGCTAGGTTGGTGTGCTAGCTAGGTGTCCTAGGTTGGTGTGCTAGCTAGGTGTCCTAGGTTGGTGTGCTAGGTTGGAGCTCTCCCCTATTGATCTGGTTTTAGATTGGGCTGCAGGCTTGCTACGAGTTTAGAGTTGGTTCAAGGATCAGCCATATTCAAAGCAACAATTGGAGCCTTATCAATGAGTCACCTCAAAATCTGGGTGTCTACACTTTATCAGATTTTTATTAGCTGACTCTATGGCTCCATTCATCTGCGGCTGATAAGGAGAGGATCTATGATGTCTGATTTTGTAACCCTGAAGATAATCCTAAACTCTCATTGCTATGAAGTTAGCCCCATTATCTGATATGATGGCATGTGGAACCCCATATGTAGCAATAATGTTATTCTTGATGAATTTTTCTGTAACTACTGCTTTAACTGTTTTATACGATGCCGTCTTGACCCACTTTGTAAAATAATCGTGGCCACAAGAATATAGCGATGCCCATTGGATGTAGCTGGATGAATGGCCCCGATAACAACAATTCTCCAAGTGGAAAGGGGCCAAGGCGATGACATGCTATGTAACTATTGTAGGGGAGCATGTATAATGTTGCCATGTATTTGGCAATTATGGCATCTCCGCACAAATTGGCAACAATCTGTTTCCATGGTGGACCAGAAGTAACCCTGCAGCATAATTTTCTTGGCCAAGAGTACTCCATTCATGTGTGGGCCGCATGTGCCTGCATGAATCTTCAACATCAGCATATCTACCCCCTTCTTGTCCACGCATCTAAGAAGCATTTGATTATAGGATCTCCTATATAAATGCCCTACCCTGAGTACATACTTAGAGGCCAGCTGTATCATGGTCTTCTTATCTGTTGGGGAAATACTAGATGGGAAATTGTCGGACTCCAAGAAAACTTTGATATCATGATACCAGGGCAATTCAACTGTCAGTTCTACTTCCTGGATGTGCATGCAATGTGCTGGCTGCTCTACACAATTAACTGAGATATTCGTTGCCTGTGCCTATGGGAGCGATAACCATGATGCCAGGGTAGCTAATGCATGTGCATACGCATTCTTGGCTCGCTTCATGAAGGAAAATTTGACATTATTGAACTCATTAATCAGCTTTAGCAATTGCTCATGGTATAACACAAGCTTCTGGTCCTTTGTCTTCCAGTCACCATTGATTTACAAAATGACCAGCATTGCAACCCCATATACCTAAAGTTCTCGAACGCCCTGTTCTAGTGCCACCTGTAATCCCAGTATGTAGGCCTCGTATTCAGCTTCGTTATTGGTGCATTCAAATGTCAACTTCCTCGCAAAAGGAATTAGCTGTTTTTGCTGCGTTGCCAAAACTGCACCGATACCTCTTCCTCTTTTATTGACTGCACCATCAAAATACAAACATCACTGATGCTCATCTTGAGGATTTTCTAACTCTTCATCACCCATTGCAAATAAAATGTCCTCATCTAGGAATTGTGTCTGCAGTGGATGGTATTCTGGCAAGGGTAGGTCGGCCATGTGATCCGCCATCGCTTGTCCCTTCATGGACTTCTGTGTGACAAATGTGATGTCATATTGCAACAACATTACCTACCATTTAACACATCTGCCCACTAAAGCTGGCTTCTAGAATAGATACTTGATAGGATCATGCCGACATAATAGCAAGATTGGGTATGCCATCATATAATGCCTGAGACGCTGAGTGGCCCATACCAAAGATAAGCAAACTTTCTCTATGGTGTTGTCTTTGACCTCACAGTCATTGAACTTCTTGCTGAGGTAGTAGATGGCCCTCGCCTTACGCCCTGATTCATCATGCTGTCCTAGGACTGCACCCATGGAATATTGTGTGGTTGAGAGATATAATAACAGAGGCTGTCCGGGCGTGGGAGGAACTAAGACTGGAGGCTTTGCCAGAAGCTACTTGATCTTGTCGAAGGCCACTTGACACTCATAATTCCAGTGTGTTTGGGCATTCTTCCTCTGGAGCTTGAATATCGGTTCACATATGGGTGTGAGATGTGCTATGAATCGACTGATATATTGTAGCCGCCCCAACAATCTGTGAATTTATTTTTCAATGGTAGGGGAAGGCCTATCAATGATGGCTCTAGCTTTGTGGGGATCCACTTCTATTCCTCTCTGGCTGATAATGTAACCCAGAAGCTTTCAAAAAGATACCTTGAATACGCATTTGTTGGGGTTAAGGTGAAGCTTATACTTCCTCAGGCGGTCAAACAGATTCCTTAAACAAGAGAGATGATCTTCGGGCTCTTTAGACTTGGCGATCATGTCATCCACATACACTTCAACTTCATGGTGCATAAGATCATGGAATAATGCTGTCATGGCCCTCTGGTACGTTGTGCCCGCATTCTTGAGCCTGAATGGCATTACTCAATAGCAGAAGACTCCCCAAGGGGTAATGAAAGATGTCTTCTCCATGTCTTCTTTGGCCATTCTAATCTGATTATAACCTAAAAATCCATCCATAAATGACAACATTTTATGCCTTGCTGTGTTGTCAACCAGAATATCTATGTGGGGAAGTGGGAAATCATCTTTCGGGCTCGCTTTATTAAGGTCTCGGTAATCTATGCACATGCGAACCCACCCGTCTTTCTTTGGCACAGGCACCACATTGGCGAGCCACTCAGGATAAAGAATGACCTTAAGGAAATTGACTTTATGATGCTTCATGACTTCCTCCTTATGTTTCAACAGCCACTGAGGTCACCATCTGCGAAGCTTCTACTTGATTGGCTTTGAATTTGGTTTTAGTGGTAATGTGTATACTACCTCCTCAATGTCTAAACCAACCTTGTTGTCATAGCTCCATGCAAAGACATCTACATATTCTTTTAAGAAAGCTATAAATTGCGCCTTTGCTTGTGGTGATAAGTTGGCACTGATATGTGTTTCTTTAACATCTTTCGCCGCGCCTATGTTGACAAGCTTTGTTTCTTCCTCCACATGTAGATTAGGGCCCTCCGGGTCATTATCATGGGACTGAAATTGGGATGGCGCATTATCATCACTCTCATCATCTACACTGTTTGCTTCCATGACCTCATATTCCTCTCCGTAGGCAATAAGCTCTGATAGAATTTCTTGCTCGAAGGT
This sequence comes from Posidonia australis, assembly GCA_024699735.1. NCBI lineage: Eukaryota > Viridiplantae > Streptophyta > Magnoliopsida > Alismatales > Posidoniaceae > Posidonia > Posidonia australis. Next base: position 6,710 of record JAMKQA010047632.1, on the reverse strand, counting down.
CGGATCTGTGATGTCAATCGAGAGGATTTCTTCTGATTCTGCACCCTGATGGCACTTTATGACAGTCACAGTGACTTTCGTATTCTTGTGACAACACTGTGCGACCTCTTCTGCTTGACTGTCTGAACCATCTGAGTACCTGGGGATATTTGCTTTTAAAGTTGATGCCTCTCTATTCACATTTTTTGATTTTTCAATTTTTTTTGGTTTTCTTGATTTTTTTGATTTTTGTGTATTTTCTCTACTATTTACAAAGGATTCTGCAAGCTGGCGGCTGTCCTACTGCTGACTGGTGAGACTACTGCCGCCTGTCCTGCCTCCTTAGCCTAACTCAGGTTGTTTTGTTTTTGACCCTCACCCTTAAGGTGAGGTTTAAACTACCAATACCAACTAGACCCGCCTCCCGGCTGATAGGAGATTAACTCCACTGGTCTAGCATATTTCTTCTCTCTCATGGAAGACCATGATTGAAACCTAGTCTTGGGGTGATATTGGTGATTCCTGTGGTGGTGAAATGACTTTCTTTCCTTTCCTATCTCGGTCGTGCTCCGCCAAATCTTCTACTAGCACATCCTCCAATTCTTGGAATAAAATGTCCAGATCTCTGATTACATCATCTTCCAGGCCACTCCCTGAGTCTACCTTCTAGACCGAATCTTCCAACACTACTGCCTGATCGACTACTGACTGTTCTGACATTAAAAATGCTGAATATTTCAGTGAAAGCTTGCTATCCTGCTCAATGCCCCGCTCTATCTCTAGCTGGCCATTTTCTATATATGATTCTTCTGGATAAACCCAAACTTACGGCTGCGACACTAATACTGTATACGGGCTTTGATTTTGGTCCAAGATGCCTACACTGGTGAAGTTAGCTAAATTTCATGGAATGAACATCTTGGGGGACTTACCAAAGCACGACAATCTCTTTTTGTGATACTGACGTTCGTATCCAATCCTTCGTGCTCTATCCATTCTTCCGCCTTGATTGGCTCAGCGATTCTTTGGCCGTAACACCCAAGGGGAGTTCCTTTCTCATATCCCCATTTGCGACACAAATTATCAACGATCAAACAGGGATCACGCAAGTGGCCAAGTGGCCGACGCGCTCAAGGGGAGGAATGAAATTAACCGACTCGAACTGGTTAACCTGAAACAGAACATCAGAAGGTTTAGGCTTGAAGTAGACAGTTAGGGGGGCTACAGCAGAGACTGACTCAACATTCTCCAGATCTTCTGCCAAGACAACAACAACATTGTCATCCTAGCAGAACTTAATCATACGGTGGAGGGTTTAGGGAATGACTTGATGCCTGTGAAGCCAAGGACGTCCAAGCAAATGATTAAAGAAGGTTCGATATCAACGACATAGAATTCTACGTCGAAGCGAGTTGGGCCAATGGTCAAAGGAATGATTAAGATCCCATGTGCATCATGATGCGTATTCTTAAATGTTGTCATCACTTTCACGGCTGGTATTATGTCCTCGGACTTGTATCCGATTGCACTTGTCATACGCAAGGGGCAAACATTTAAGCCTGCTCCATTGTCTACCAATGTGAGAGGGATACGAAAGCTCCGATATTGCGCGGTGATGAACAAGGGGGGAATTATGGTTAGTCCCTGATGGTGGTAACTCCTGGCTAGAGAAGGAGATAACTTGTGGCACCACTATCATCCCTACCATGTTCTCTAGGGTAGCTGGCTCTATGGTCGGGGACACATGGGTAGCTTGGAAGACACTAAGGAAGGCCTCCCTGTGCTCTGCTGAAGTGTGGATCAGGTCCCAAATTGAAATATCAGCTTTGACTTTCTTAAGCTAAGCAGTTATGTCAGTTGAAGGTTGGCTGCTGGTGGTGGGAACAGGTGGTGCTACTCTTGGCATGGAGGGTTGTGGGGAGTATGCCTGCAATTGGACAGAAATTGGTGCTACGGGTGCTGGTGGTCTAGATGGTTGGGCTTGCAACTGGATGGGGCTCAGCATTGGAGAATTAGGCCTTGGTGCTGGGGGCTTGTATACTCTACCCGATCGTGTCTCTTCTGCACACATTTCCACAGCATAATTGTACGGGACACGATGCATGTCGTGGGTGAGAGTAACGACAACCGGAGGTCGAGCAACTAACTGTATAGGCATGGCTGGAGGATACTGGTAAGTCTAAGGGGTTGGTGGCTGAATCGGCCCAAATTGGGGCCAAGCTTGCAAACAAATTGGTGATGTTGGCTGGGAGTATACGATAGGCGGCGCCACAGTGTACTCTGACTCGACATTCAGGCAAATCATATTAACAGACTCCTCGGAACCACCAAGGAAAGAACGATATAGCTGGTGAGGAAAAAGGGACAACACATCATGAACCAAATCAGTTGGAAGAATAGGAGATGAGATAGGATTAGAAGAAAAAATTGAGTTGACTCTAGAGGAACCTGATGCTCCCGAGGCTGGATGCTAAGGTAATGGCTGGCTGACTATACTAGGGTGTGCTGGTGGTGCTTGTGCAGCTACTGATACGGGCGTTGGGCTTGCCGCCTGTATGCTAATCACAATGACGTTTTGGTTAATCAAATCCTGGATAGCATCCCTGAGTGTAAAGCAATTATCCGTCTAGTGGCCCACGACTCAATGAAAATTGCAGAATGCGTTCATATTATACCAGCCAAGAAGCGGATTAGGCGGCGGGCGAATCTCATGCAACCTCAAGAGGGATGCGACTTTAGGGAACACCATACTCAAGGGCTCCACTAATGGGATATAGTGGCGCCTGTCACGGCGTTGTCGCTTTGGCTATGGATGTACCAACGTTGGGCGCATCCTAGCCAGTGGGGCAGGGTAAACTAGTGTGGCAGTGGGGGTAATGTGCAATGCATGAGGTGCTCTAGGTGTAGGTGTGAGTGCATAAACTACTTGGCGCTGAGGGGGCTGATGGACATTCGTCGGTGCAACAAGAGATCTAATATAGGAGACTGTATTCTTAGAAGGATCCTGCCTCTTGGTTGGATTGGCATTATGGTTGTTGTTGTTGTTGCTGCTGCTAGCACCACTATGTGAGGAAGTGGCCTGTTTGGCAAATGCAGAGAGTGCTGGAAAACTACCACCGCCCAGTGAACTCTCAACATGGGCACCCTCCCGAAGCAAAGCAGAAAAAGCGGTGACTGGCTGAATGCTGAACAAAGCCCCGACTATTGGCTGTGCTACTCGGATCACGATCTCAATAGAATCCTCATTGGAGGGTCTATCTTTGACCTACCAAGCCAAGGACCGCCAACGTCCAACGTACTCCCCAAATGTTTCTTGGGGCCTCTGCTTAATTGTGACAAAGTCCTCCCGCTTTGGGACTAGGTCGAGGTTAAAGGAATACTGTTCAAGGAACGCCTGCATAAGGTCGTCCCAAGTCTTGATGGTGGCCATGTCGAGGGAGGTGAACGACTTCAACACGAGCCCCGTAAGATTTTTCTGGAACTAGTGGATTAACAAACTTTCGTCAGCTTGGAGCTGGGCGAGGTCTCCGTAATAGGCTTTGAGATGGGAAATCGGGCAGCCCTCTACCATTGTATTTTTCGAACTTCGGGATTTGATAGTTCAGAGGGAGAGTCGCCTCTGGAAAATAACAAAGGTCCTAGAACTGGTAGGACCAGTGGTCCCCGCCCTACACTTGTCGAAGTGTGCGCTCCAGATCATTCACCCTCGCAAGGAGAGCATCTGGAGCTACCGCAGTAGCAGATTGTGCAATCGAGGTGGGTGTCGCATACACTGTATGGGTCACCCCTAAGGGCTCCTTTGGATCCACCATTTCACCGTCTGGTGCTATGGTAGGATGGCCACTGTACCCATGCATGGGTGTTGTGTGCTATGGTACAAAAGATGAAGCTTGTGTCTGGTACATGGGTGAGGATAAGGCAGGGAGTGGTGCTACAAGAGGTGCAGAATGCGAGAGCAAGAGCTGTTGGACTAGAATGGCCCCTGGCCAGTGTACCCGTTGCAAAAGGCAATGTCGACACCCCTATTGTCGGGGAGACAAGGGATGGCGACAGTTATGGGGGTGGTGCAGTGGGTGCAATCTGTGGTCCTAGGGTCGATTGTAGTGGCAACTCAAGAGTCAGGAAGGACAAACCTGAAAAGGGCTGGAACACCAGTGCCAATCCCTGCAACTGTTGGGCGAGGGCCGACATTTGTTGCAGTTGCGCAGTCATGGGATCATCATCAGTGGCTCCAAAGGATGGAGGCAAAACTAGGGAAGAGGAGTCAAGAAGCTGAGACCCTAGCTGTCCAAACTGGGGAGAGGCTATTACAGAGACAGCTGCAGTCAAAGGGAGGTTGGAAAACACATAGCCCTGAGGAGCAGTGAAAGGAGTCTAGGAGAAGTTCATGGGAACAGACTCAACTACTGAGGCCCCAACAGCAGCAGGAGACCAAAATGATGGTCCCGAAGGTAGGGTAGCCACACGGACATGATACTGGGATGGCGGAAGTCCTCCGAATGCAAAGGAAAAAGTGGAGGCAGTAGTGATAACAGGGACAGAGACAAAGGAAGGGTACGCTGAAACAGGGACCTCCTCTTGGGCAGCAGAGGAAAGAAGCTCGCTGGTTTGCTGGCCATGGCGAATCGCGAGCGGGTATGGATTGGACTGCGGTTGGGAACAAGAGGATAGATCGTAGGACAAGCTATCGTCAAAGGTGACGGATAACTCAAGTGATGCAGTCGAGAATCAGGTCGCGTCGGGTGTCAGTGAAAGGAAAACCTCGAGCTCTAGCTAAGGAACTTGCACACTGACAGGTACTCTATGTACAAAAACAAAGAAATAAGTTAGAAAAGATACAGTGCTTATGATGGTATGAGATGCAAATGCATGAATGCTTCTAGCATGCGCTCTCTCAATCTAGGGGTGTCCTACCAAGCTGCCTACTTCGGGTTCACACAGGGGTAAATGGGTCTCCGACTCAAGGTTAGAAGATAAAGGTTCCATTCTAAATCCTAGCCAAAGCTTAGGCAGTGAATGGGTGGTGCGTTCAGGGCCTCGTCCTCTGCCAAAGCAGTAGGTTGTACCTTCTACTAACACCGACACGACCCTAGACAAGATGGGACATACTGATATTTCATCCCATGTCAAAGCTATAGAATGAGACACCATGAAATGTCCTTCGCAAACTACATAGGTGGACTCAAGAGATGAGAAGATGCATGCCCTATATGATGAATGCAAAATATGCTTTTAAGTCTTTTACTTGCAAATTTATTAAACCATGGGGGCAAGTTTGTAATTTGTCACTAGCTTATGTCCTATTTATTAATTCTTGTTTTTTATGTTTTATTAACCAAAAGGAAAGAGAAAACATGTCTCTAATCTCCTAAACATGGCATATGTAAGAAGAGAAGAAAACATCCAAAGCAATCATCAATCAACATACAAAAAGCATGCGCATATTATGTACAAAGGTGGTGGCATAGCAAATGTGTAAAACGAAAACACCCATTATACAAAAGGCATGCCTGTGAGGAAGACATAACTTATAATACAAAGTAAACAAAATAAACAAGCAGAAAAGCCAAAGTGTAGACACCCTGATTTTGAGGTAACTCATAGTTGAGCTTTCCAGATGTTGCTTTGGATGTGGCTAACGCTTGAATCCTATTAGCTAAACCAAATCACAACATTTAGCAGGCCTGCAGCCCAACTAGAAATCTAGACAAGTAGGGGAGAGCACCTAGGTAGCACACCTACCTAGCACACTTAGCTAGCACACCTACCTGGCATAGTTAGCTAGCACATCTACCTGGCACACCTAGCTAGCACACCTACCTGGCACACCTAGTTGGCACACATACCAGGCGCCTAGCCATTTCTCAAGTTGCTAGCAGCTGGCTTTCCACCTCCCATGGCTGTTACCTCCACCAACGAATATGCCATGGAATCTTCCAAGCTTTTCGTCTGCAAGGCTCCTTGCTTTCCCAGGAGCTACCCTTGAGAAATCCCTATATATAGACCCCATAGGCAACCATTTGAGGGGGCTGATCATCTTGAAAGACAGAGACACACACAGCTACAGCCAACCTTCTCTAGAATTCTGCAACTATTCACTTGAGCTCTTAAGCTTTTTCTTGCATCCAGAGATATTCTCAGCCCTTCCAAAGCATCAAGGAGCTTATTATCTTGGGTCTTTCTTTGAAAGAACATCTTGGACAAGGTAGGCCCTTCCCACTTTTCCTTTAAGTTCTTATTCTTGTGCATTGGAATAAAGCATGCTAGAAATTCCACATATGGTCTTATTTTTTCTGTGTTTTCATGAGGTTTCTATGATGAATTTACTTGTCCTCCTAGCAAGATGCTCTCCATGCAAATCTACACTTTTGTTTGCAAGAATGTTTACTTTGTTTCTAGCATAAAAATCTGCATTATGTTGCCTGTATGAGCTCTCTTTTTCTTGCTATTTCTTTGCACGTAGATTCATGCCAAGCATCTAAATATTGAGTTATGCAGTGGAGATATTCTTTGCATGATCATCACTTACATATGTTTTGTTGGGTTTAATTGTTTCATGTTTGTTCTTTTGCATTTTGTATACGTTTCTACCATGAACCCATTAAATCATCTTGTTTTTAATCAAATGATAGGAAGATGGCTTTGATCATATGCATCCTGTCATGCTTTCAGCTTTTAACATCCACATGAATCAACCTGCATTAGTATAAATCACCCATCTCTATTCTGGG
>JAMKQA010047631.1:0-11919 GCA_024699735.1 Posidonia australis | reverse complement strand
CCAGCCTTCCCATTTGCATCCCATGCATTCATCCTTTTGTGGTTTTCCTCGTCTTTCCCTTAAAAGACTAGGTGGCGACTCCCTTTTCTTTTCTTTTATCCTTGCGCCTTCGCCATCATTGGCATGGCTATGGTCTCCTCCCCACCCCCTTCCCTTCAGGTCGGGCACGGGCACACGGTCACACAGATGCATTAGCCACTCTCGCGTCCTGGTTGTCCATACCAAAGGATGACACAGTGACAGTGTCGGCAACCTGCATGGACCAGCTGGCTCACTGCATGAGCATAGAAGAAGCAGGCTCTACAAAAGAGCTACCATGGTATCATGACACCAAAGTCTACTTGGAAACCGGGAGTCATCATCCAGATGCATCAGCGGCAGATAGAAAGACTATGGTTGGATTGCCTTCAAGATATGTGCTTGGAGCAGGTCACTTGTACAGGAGGTCTTACAATCAGATGCTTCAGCACTGTCTGGACAAAAAGGAGGCCGATACAATTATGCTACAAGTGCACGTTGGGACATGTGGACCACACATGAATGGAGTGTTACTAGCCAAGAAAATAATGTTACAACGTTATTTCTAGTCAATCATGGAGACAAACTGCTGTCTGTTCGTGCAAAGATGTCACAATTGTCAAGTCCATGGCAACTTCATTCATGCACCCCACAGCAGCTCCACAACATGTCATCGCTCTTGCCTTTTTCAACATGAGGAATAGACATTATCAGAGCTATCCACCTAGTAGCTTTTAATTGACATCAGTACATCCTAGTAGCTATTGATTACTTTACTAAATGGGTGGAGGTGGCTTTTTACAAGATAGTGATAGCCTTTGTGATTGAAAAGTTCATCAGAAATAATATCATTACCCGATATGGGGTCCCACATTTAGTTATTTCTGATAATGGGGCAAATTTTACAGCTAAAAGGGTCAAGGATTTCCTATAGGAATTCCATATCAGACATCACAGGTCTTCCCCTTACTGTCGTCAAATGAATGGGGCTGTAGAATCTACCAATAAGAATCTAAATAAGATTCTTAAAAAAATGGTGGAAACACATAAGGACTGGCATGACAGGTTCCTATATGCATTATGGGTTTACAGAACATCAGTCCGAACTTTAACTGGAGCAATTCCACATTCTCCAGTGTATGGTATGGAAGCAGTCCTACCTATAGAGGTAGAGATACTATCGCTCAGAGTCCTTAAAGAGGCAGAGTTGGAAGAGGCAAAGTGGATTGAGGATCGCTTTGTTCAACCAAACTTGATAGATGAGCATTGATTGCAAGCTATGCATCATGCACAATGCTATCAGAAGTGCATGGGGAAAGCCTATCAGAAGAAGGTCCGACCTAGATGTTTCTTGCCAGGGGACCTGGTCTTGCGAACTATACATCTCCCTGATGGTCGTGGCAAGTTCAGACCCAACTAGCATGGACCATTCATGGTCAAACAGGTTTTCTCTAGAAAAACAGTAATCTTGGAGGACATGGACCACGTCGGACAGTCGAAGCTAGTTAATTCATGCTACCTGAAGAAGTACTATCAGTGATTATCAACTGTGTGTCCTCACTCAGCGGCACTGTCATCTTCCTCCATGCATGCATGAATTCATTTATCAATTTTTTTCGGCATCCATGTAGCCTTGCATCTCGGCATATATTAACTCCCATTCAACATATGCATCTATAAACAGGTGACTATCATCGGTATCACATGCATGGATCTTAGTCCGGTAATGATAAACGGAATAAGCTTGCCAATGTTGGGAATGTGTAGCACCTCCTCAGGTAGATACTATTCAGGTAACCTAGGGAGTGAGGGAGCTACCTTTTATCGTGAATTGGGCAAAGTATCCAAACTGCTCAGGGAACACACACCACCCAGAGGGAGACAAATTGTTAGGGGCGAGAATGAGAGTGTGAGAAATAAAATAAAACACAAATATTTGTGAAAGGGCATAAAGAATTAGAAGACAGAAGTCGTAGATAGAAGTCGACCCTAAGGAGAGAGACGTGATGGGTGGCGCTATCCCTACAACTTATCTTGGAGAGGAGTCGGAGTGAATACCTGGAAAGTATGTTCCGAAAGGACCTAGCCAACCCTTTAGACTGCAGTAGCTCCCCACCATAGACCAGGTACCCATTACCTCCAAGCCAGGGATAGGGTGAACCGACATGCCTATGAGGGAGAAAGAATAAAGAAAAGGAAATTAAAAAAAGCAGGGGCATGGTCCAGTGGAGTTTGGAATGGAGCCCAGGACACAATATTGCATTTCCAAAAGAGCCACCTAAAAAACTAGGGGCTTGGATAAACTCTTGTGAGGATGGGAACAACCATTCCCTTGTATACATGGCGATAAGCGTTCCAACGACGAGGACACTAATAAGATACCAAAAATCATTCAGCATGCATGCATTCTTCTCATAAACATCATTCTAAAAAATGTCGCAGAGTCTAATCTGGTTCTTTTAGCTGGGACATGTTAGTAGTTTTCAGCCTAAAAGGATCAGGAGGACATTGCCTAAACTAGGGGCATGCAAGCTACTCTTATTGTTCATGGCCATTCTTGTCAAACCAGGGGCATGTCAGCTGTCTTTTGGTTAGACACACTGAGCCAGTACTCGACTAAGGGCATGTAAGCTTCTCTTATTGTTCATGGCCATTCTTGTCAAACCAGGGGCATGTCAGCTATCTTATGGTTAGACACACTGAGCTAGTACTCGACCAAGGGCATGTCAACTCCTCTACAGGTTGAGGACCTCCATAATCTAATTGGGGGGCATACCAGATACCTCGTTTGGCTCCTTAAAAACCTTATGATGGCTCAATCATCTAACAATCCCAATCATTAGGGTTTGATGGCTATCTCTTATTATTTTGGCACTTGGTCGTGACCAGTTGGTAACCAGGATTCTCATCGAGGCGCAAGATATAGTCTATTCAATAGCTTGCTTCTTAGTCGATTCCTGATTGTAACATTCAGCTTTGGGCTAGTCTTTCTGATTTTCAATACCACTCGTGTTGCACTCTTTTTGTTTGCATTGGAATTTACAAAATGTTGTAGAATGAAACAAAGTGAAGCCCATTTCTAAACCAATGTTTTGAGATCGTTCTACAGGAGCTCTTCTTCCCTTTCGGGTGTAGCTTGAATCAGGAGAAGCTGAAACCTCTTATTGGTCATGGGTTTCCCCACGATGGTCGTGCCCATGCATTACTTAGATGTTCTCCAAGCATGGATTGAGAAATTAACAGTCGGTGATCGTGACAGGCTGCAGACTTGGGGTATCTCCTCAATGTTTCTAGATATAGCAAATGTGGAGGTCTCCTGTTACTTTTTGTGTGTAGCGGCCCAGTTCTAGAAGCCAGCCCATCATGTATTCTACTTCAGAAGAATCGAATTGACTACTACATTGGAGGAGGTCCATCGAGTGTGTTGTCTGCAGAACTTCCTGGGACCCACTGTGTTTATGCGGTGCAACGGGTACTCCACAGTCTTGAGTGAATTGACCAGCCTGTCCACCGCTGATTGTGGTCGCTAACTCATCTGTTCAGACAGACAATCTCCCATGCTACAACTAGCTCACTTTGACACGGTAGCCAAAATGTGCACCTCCTTGGGTGATGAGCTATGGTTGAAAGGCTTTGTTGTCTGCTTCTTAGGAGAGTTGATTTTCATCCATGGTCGAACGGTTGTGAACATTGAAGTTGCCGAAATCGCATTGGCAGTGGTCACCCATCAGATAGATTTGGCCCCAGTTATCCTAGCAGAAACTTACCAAACTTTAGACCGGTCGTTATGACATTTCCAGCACTTTTATGGCTGCGGAGCTTTTGTACAGGTGTGGTTGGATTCTCATCTGGGTGTAGAAGTCTTATGCCTGCAATGGTCGCCTTTTGAATCCTACTGTCAAAGTAGTCATGCTCACACACTCACCTCAGTTTGCAAGGAGTATGAGTGCTTGGAAAGTTTGATAGAAGACAAAGTCATCTGGCGCATCATTCCTTCAGCCACTCATAACTTTGAGGCTTTCTTCAATACAGTTGATATGCAACTTATCATCCTACCAGGCTGACTGGTGGAGTTGAGTATCACCCAGTTTGCGTGATGCGACAGTTTGACTATCAACAGGGCTCTTTTGTTCAGGGGCTAATGCCAACCCGGTTCCAAGAGTACCCTCTGAGCACTTATGCTATGACTAAAGAGCTATTCCATTTCTTAGCGGCTCCATACGATCAAAGGATCTCGCAGTCATAGAGGGGAAAGGTTGCATAGCAGATTATGAAGCCGAAGTAGAGGAGGCCTGGCCAATTTGCAGTGTTGTTCCAAGCCATACACTTTTTCTCAAAGCTCCAGGCTCGAAGAGATCCATGGATGATGCAGATTCTTGATACTTGCATCATGCTACCAGTTCATTGCGTGTTGAAATGCATGTAATCACTTCATTGTATTCAACTGCTATAATAAATTTCAATCAAAACACTTGTGGCCAGCTTGTTTGGTTGCTTATGATTGATGTGGAGTAGGAATCACCATTGCGACAACATCAGCTTAAATGGTTTAGACTGCTGCTCTCTTCTTCCTGCCAACTAGGCACTGGGGACCACCCATATAATAGTTGAGAATTTCGTTTTGTTGCCTAAGCTTTGATGAATGAAGTCTTTATAGGCTTCTATACCAGGTAGGGTGGAATCCAACCTACTCTGCTAGACTTGTTCTAGTTGAACAAGTCTTGCTTTCATCTTCTTCTAGGCCTCGTGCGAGATCTTGAGTCTGTATCGCATGGCAAACTTTTCTCCCTTCAGCTAATCGGTCGGATATCTTGTCATGCCCTTGCCTGCAGGGCTGGTATCCCAAACTATCCGATTGGCATCTGTCAACTTACCATTCCTCTGGTCGGTAAGTCCAAAACTTGCCATCCTCGATCGGTAAGTCTGAAACTTGCCATATTCTCTCTAGTCGGTAAGTCTGAAAATTGCTATATTCCCTCCGGTCGGTAAGTCTGAAACTTGCCATATTTCCTTCAGTCGGTAAGTCCGAAATTTTCAATATTTCCTTTGGTTTGTAAGTCCAAAACTTACCATATTTTCTCTGATCGGTAAGTCCGAAACTTACCATATTCACCTCTCAATTGGTAAGTCTGAAACTTGCCATATCCTCTCTCGGTTGATAAGTCCGAAACTTGCCATATCCTCTCCCGGTCGGTAAGTCCAAAACTTGCCATATCTTCTCTCGGTCAGTAAGTCTAAGAGTTGCCATATCCTCTCTCGGTTGGTAAGTCCGAAACTTGCCATATCCTCTCTCGTTCGGTAAGTTTGAAACTTGCCATATTCCCTCTGATCGGTAAGTCCGAAACTTGCCATATTCCCTCCGTCGGTAAGTCCGAAACTTACCATATTCTCTCCGGTTGGTAAGTTCGAAACTTGCCATATTCCCTTCTCTGTCAGTAAGTCTGAAACTTGCCATATTTCCCCTGGTCGGTAAGTCTGAAACTTGCCATATCCTCTCTCGGTCGGTAAGTCTGAAACTTGCCATATCCTCTCTCGGTCGGTAAGTCCAAAACTTGCCATATCCCCTCTCGGTCGATAAGTCCGAAACTTGCCAGATCCCCTCTCGATTTGTAAGTCCGAAACTTGCCATATCCTCTCTTAGTCGGTAAGTCTGAAACTTGCCATATTCCCTTCAGTCGGTAAGTCTGAATCTTGCCATATTCCCTGTGGTCGGTAAGTCCAAAACTTGCCATCTCTCAATTGGTAAGTCCAAAACTTGCCGTATCCTCTCTCGGTCGGTAAGTTCGAAACTTGCTATATCCTCTCTCGGTCAGTAAGTCTGAAACTTACCATCCTTCGATCGGTAGGTTCGAAACTTACCATGCCCCATTCCATTTTGCCCAGAGAGTTTGGAATCGGTGGTGCCCCCTTTGGTCGTGTTCCAGATGGATGAGACCAACCTCCTTCTTTGGGCTGGTACCCTGAACTACCCGATGGACACCCATCAAGACATCTATCCTTATGCTTAGCAGGTCTGGTATCCTATCATGCCTCCTTTCTCTTAGGATGGTAGCCTGAACTACCCAGTTGACAACCGTTACATTGTCCGGAGTGGGCTGATAACCCAAGTTATCTGGTTCACAAGTCCGACAACTTGGTGCCATTTGATTCTCAGTGAGTGCTTGGGAAGTAGTGGTCTCCTCCTCCTGTTCTCTTCTCCTTGTAAGAAGGGGTAAGGTGTCTTTGTCAACCCTGATCATCAGTCTCTGTTCCATTCGTCCTCCGACCTTGCTAAGGGAGGGACATCTGTAGACACCCCATATGCTTGCAACTGGACCCTAAACCTAAACCCTAGCCGAAAACCCTAGACCTAGCCCAAAACCCTATAGCCTAAACCTTAGTCCAAAACCCTAGGCTTAGCAAATCCTAGTCTAAAACCATAGACCTAGCCAAAACCCTAGGCTTAGTAAACCCTAGTCTAAAACCTTAAACCTAACTCTAAATCCAAAACCCTAAGCTAGCCTAAACCCTAGTCTAAAACCTTAGACCTAACTCTAAATTCAAAACCCTAAGCTAGCCTAAACCCTAATCTAAAACACTAGACCTAGTCAAAACCCTAGTCCAAAACCCTAGGCTTAGGAACCCTAATTCAAAACCCTAACAACCTATAACAACCTCTAACAACCCTAACGACTTCCCACTCCACCATAACAACCTCTAACAATCTATAACAACGTCTAACAACCCTAGTCACTTCCTACTCCACCATAACAACCCTAACCACTTCCTACTCCACCATAACAACCCTAACCACTTCCCACTCCATCATAACAACCTCTAACCACTCATAACAACCCATAACAAACTACCTAGCCATTGCAAGCCTATAAATACCCCTCATTTGCAAGAGAGAAGAAAAGAGGGGAAAAAGGAAAAAAATTTGGAAAATTTGAGAGGAGAGCAACCAAGGAGATTTCTTCTAACCAGAGCAACCAAAGGAGTCTCAGATTAGAGAGGAAGCTTAGAGATGAGAAAAAATCAAGGCTCAGGCCAACTCCGACGAGCTCCAGCGACCTCCATCACTACTAGCTCAGGTAAGCCCTGATCAGAGCTCTATTTCTTTCCAATTCAGTGCCCTAGGTCCTCCACAACCTTCTTCAATCGATTCTAGTAAGGCCAAGTCGTTTCCTTGGCCAGAATTAGGCAGATTTTGGGTCACCAGACCTGATTCTCCGGCAGGAGAGATGGGGGCACGAATCTAGTGAGCGATTCGTGCCCTAGAGTGCTCATTTCGATTAGGACTAGTCCCTTCTTGCTTCTCCTCCACCCTGGAAGCCTCTCCCGTTGCTCTGGACATTGCTTGAGGAAGATCGCCGGATGTAGTCACATCGTCGTGGAGAAGACGACCCTTGGAAGGAGTCGACCGCGTGTCTCCTACATCGAGGCTCCGCTCAGAGCATCGGAAAATCTTCCTCACCTTTCCCTCAAGCCTTCGGAAGCATCAGTGCCCCGATTCAAGCCTCGATCCTCCTTCACAGTCACCATCGCTGGAGACGACACAGAGCACGATCAGGAGAGGAGCTCACATAGCCATCCTTTCTTCCAGAAGGTGGGAAACGCTCCTCTGCATGTTGTTGACCCACCAGGAGCTCCAAAACGCCGCGTTGCTGCCTCTAGTAGCTCCTTCTTCTCCAGGGCTGACGCTGGAGTCGTGGCGACGGCGAGGGAGGTGGGAAGCGACCTCCGACTGTCCAGCACCTCATTGGAGCCGTTGGATGTGTCCCTTTTCCCTCATTCTTGCTCCCAACATGTTTGGATGCCAGATCAGGCATCGAGGAGGCCGTAAATGGTGTCTTAGATGGCCGTCGACGACGAGGTTCTGTCCCTCGTGGCCGTCAAGTTTTTTTTTTTAAAAATAAAACAAAAAGTTTCTTTTAAAAAAACTCTGTATCTTTTCTTTTCTTGCAACTAGGTCCTTATTTCTTACATTTAAGCCCATGCATGATATTTTTTCATTTTAGTAATGATTTGTTTTGTAGAATTGCAGTGTGACCTTTGAACATTTTTGTTAATATTTCACAGGCATTAAATTTTGACATAAAACCCTCTAATTTAGTTTTCATTCATTTTAAGTCCATAATTTGCACAAAAAACCCTGAACTTCATTAAAATTGTACTGAATGCATGATTCTCTGGTACAATTGCAAATCTAACCCTGTAGATTCACATTTTTACTCAATGTACACAAAATTTCATTTTAAACCTTGAACTTTACTAAATTTGCCCTGAATGCATGTTTTTTATGGCATATTTGCTAATCAGTCCCTAGAAGTTTATATTTTCAACCATGAGTCCACTATTTGCACTTTTAACCCTGAATTTCTTCAAAATTACACTAAGCACATGTTTTACTAGCAAAATTACTGATTTGCCCCTAAGAGTCCTAATTTTACCAAAAATGCTTAGTTTTGCACATTTAACCCCCTACTTCTTTAAAACTGCATAAAATGTGTTTTCTTAAACATCTTTGCTGATTTGGCCCTGGAATCTCAATCTTTATTCTAGACATGTGATTTTTCCACAGAGGCCCTAGAAAATTTGCATATTTCACACATGCTTTCTTTTTGTACATTTTGCTACCCTTTTTCATGCATGTATCCTCATGCCTTCTTCCGTGCATCATGCACACATTTCCAACTTATTTCAGACTTGGTTTTCACATTACTTCCCAGATTTCTTCCGATTTTCACGATTTTGATTTGATTTGGATTTCCATCGCCTGAGGGCGTACGTTAACAGGCTTGACAATGCTGACATGGACCCGAATGAGGATTGTTTTCTCTCATTTGATTTTCTTAGATTTCTTCAAGTTTCCATCGATTTACGTGACACTTTCTGAGTATTCCCGATTTTCATAAT
Organism: Posidonia australis; assembly: GCA_024699735.1. NCBI lineage: Eukaryota > Viridiplantae > Streptophyta > Magnoliopsida > Alismatales > Posidoniaceae > Posidonia > Posidonia australis. Next base: position 3,003 of record JAMKQA010047631.1, on the reverse strand, counting down.
TTTCCTCATCACCCAAGGGCGTACAGTAAAGTGGCATTTTCAATGCCTACATTGTCCCTCGAATTATTTTCCTTATTATTTCTTTTTTTCTCTCTTTAATTTGGCATGTTTTCACATTCATCTTAGGCATGTGCATTTAGAGTAGACAAGCATACACACAACAGACCATTAGTAAGCAAGAAACCTGGAAAGACTGAATTCTTTGGGCGTATGGGGATGCCTATCACCTTCCCCATACGTAACAAGAATCCTTACCCTTTCTCTGGCTCATATTGGTTTGTACACTACATCCATTAGGCACGGAGCATACATGTGCATTCTTCGCATGGATTTCTTTAGGTTTTTTCCTTTGTGTTTGGTTTTCCTTGTCTTTCCATTAAAGGACTAGGTGGTGAGTCATTTTCCTTATTCTTTTCTTATCTTTCTTTGGTGTTTTCGAGTCTAGTATCCTTCTTCGGATTCACCATCTTCGTCGTGACCATATCGGGACGCCTCGTGTGTTTCCATGCACCATGTAGAGTCATGCAGGGTTCCACCGGCATGGTCACAGGCATCATGGAGTCGAGAAGGCCACATGGGAACGTGAGGAAGCCATCCTAGCCCAGTATCCATATCTTTTCGCCTACTAGTATTTTGGGGGCAAAATCTTCTTTTAAGGTGGTTAGGATATAACACCCGTAAATTCATTTTTTAATTATTTACATATTAATGAATTTATTCCTAGATGGGTATTACTATTCAGAGGTCCGTTTGTGTGATTTTGTGATTTTGGGTTTGGGCCTCATGGGTCGGCTTCTAGTTGTATGTTCTTATGCATGGTTGGCATTGTGCATTGTGGCACTGTGCTTGTGGGCCCGTGTGTGGGTCCGCATGGGGCCTATGTTGTGGGCTAGTTGTTGTGGCTGGTGGTTGGGTAGCATGGCCGATGAGCTCGTGAGGGGTATCTGTGGTTGGAATGCGTAGGTGAGCACACGTCCAACTACCTCATGCGTAGGGCTTTATAAGCCGCTCGCTCCAACAATCCTCCCTCACTCGCTCACCGACCGTCTCCTTCTTCTTTCTTCTCCTTTTCCTCGGGTGCACACCTCTCCTCCCCCACCTCTCCTTCCCTTCATCCTCACCCCTCTCCTTCCCCCACCCCCTTCTTTCCCCACCTGTTTTTCCCCCATTCTTTCCCCCTTTATTCTGGACGTCGACGAGAGAGAGAGAGAGAGAGAGAGGCAGAGGTTATGTGGTGGCTTGGCATTGGCATGGCTGGAGCTCCAGAGGTCAAGGAACCACCCGTAGACATCGTGGTTGCCGGTGGTGGTCAGAGGGTGTGTTGGGTCATCAGGGCTCATTTCAGGTACGTATCCCCAATTTAATGCGTATAAATCATGTAAAATGGTAGAATTACCTAGGATGTATGTAATCTTGGCTAAATTTATTGTTTTAGAATTTTTGGGTATTTATGGTGGTTGTTGAGATTTGGGTCCTTTTGACCCCTCTGTGCTTGCTAATTTATATCTTGCTGTGTGTTGGATGGGTTTCAGTTTTCTTTGTTAGATTTGGAGTAGACTCGAGGGTCTACCATATATGTTTTATTTGAGATTTTTGGTGGTTGTTTGGTGGGTCCGCCCTTGGTTCCCACTTTAGGCGATTTTTGGGTGCCCTGTTGCTGGCTGTCTGAATTCTGACCAAAAACTAGGGGCACGAGCCGATTGCACATGCCACATGTGTGGGTTCGGCAGGGCTCTAGCCCCTGTCCTAGTTCTATTAATATTCAGACGAAAGTTCTAGGGGCACGGGCCAGATGTGTTGTCCACATGCGTGGGTCTGGTAGCGATGTTTGGGGGTTTTTTCCTGGATTTTTGAAAATGTATTTCGAATGCAGTTGTTTCCCGGATTGTTTGTTTTGCCCACTTGAGATGTGGTCATGGGCCATTAGTGGTGGTCTTGTGGGACACCTGATGTGCCATTTTGCTGAGGTTTTGAAAGGGTTTTCCAAAGCTATAAAAATTGATTTGAAAATGGTTTCGAAGAGATGGTTGACTCATTTTGGAAAATTGGTTTTCTGATTTTCTGTGTGCGGGCCGAGAAACTATGGGACTGTGTCGTCGGGACCAGGGAATGTGACAACATTCTCGGTTGGTCAGGTGCGTCTCCCTGGTTGAGGTCATGGGTCGAGATACCTGAGGTTGAGGGTCGTCGGGTCTTAGAGGTATGAGACTCCCTGATTGTCGTCTTGAGGCTAGGGTTGTGGTCCACGGATTGAGGTGCCTTATGGCTTGACAGAGAGGTATTATACTTGTAACGCCCCAATCCCGGGCATGCTACCAAATTACAGTATCACAATACACAAAATTACAGAACAAATATAACTGTAAACGAGGCTCACCTTCAGGATCACAATGTGCGGCTAGAAGCTCTAATTCATGCACCAGAACCCGGCTGCACACGGTCTACACCTGAAAACCAAATAGCACGCGTGAGTGACATCTAAGTCACCAAGTACGCGCCTCGAAACACACAACCACAAAACAACTCGGCAAAACCGAAAGATACTTGTTTCTTATCGTTATGCAAAAACTTGGTTTTCTCCTTTGAAAATCATCCTTTCTTCTATTAAACAATCACTTGGGAATTCAATCCCAAAACCAAATTCTTTTTCAAAAGCCATATCTCTTTTCTTTTCCCAAACATCTTGGAAATTTGTTCTAAGATCACATTTTCTTCTTACAAAACATTCCTTTCAAAAACCTTTTGGAATTCATTTTTTTTCCCAAAACAATTCCATTTTCAATATTGGGGATTTCTTCCCAAAACACACTTTTCAAATACACATTTTCACCAGATCCAGCCTAAAACACAATGCTCCATTAGGCTCAAAACCAAATCATAAACATTGGCTGGCAACTGGTTAAAACATCATCATTTCTTTTCAGGATTTTAGGACCATTTCACAAGTCCAATCTTGACCAAAACACATTTCTCTTTCTTTATTCATTTCCACTTTTCTTTACT
>JAMKQA010047630.1:0-10388 GCA_024699735.1 Posidonia australis | reverse complement strand
TTGCATACCATCATAATCATTGCATTTTTCTAATTTGTTTGTTTTGTGCATAGGAGTTTTGATCTGCGAGTTTCCTCAACTTAAGCCCGAGATCTTTTTCTTTCACTGACTCCTCTTTTGCGACCTTACTATCGATCGCATCCCCAAGTTATTCGTCATTTCCGACGATAGCTCGTCTTAGGACTCATCCTGTTCATCCTAGCCGCAGTCCAATCATCACTCGCTCGCGATCCGCGATGGCCCAGCATGCCAGCGAGTCCCTTTCCCCTGCCGTCTAGGAGGACGTTCCTGCCTCCGGACACTCTTCCTTTGTGTCTGTTCCTGTCATTTCAGCCACCTCCACTTTTGCCTTAGCTTTTGGAGGACCTCCACCTCCTCACTTCCGTGTTCCCGTGGCACCCCCGCCATCGGGATCACCAGCCTGGTCTTCTCCTGCTGTCGGGGCCACAGCAGTCGAGCCTGTCTCTCCCCAGGGTTATGTCTTTACCTGCCCTCCACCTACTGCGGCTGTTTCAGTAGTAGCTACGCCCCAGTTTGGACAACTGGGATCCCAGCCTTTTGCTTCTGCCTCCGTCTTGCCTCCTTCCGTCGGAGCCACCAGCGACGATCCTGCGACTGCACAACTGCAACAGATGACGACCCTCGCCCAACAGCTGCAGGGATTAGCACTGGCGTTCCAGCCCTTCTCTGCCTTGTCTTTCCCTGCTCCCGAGTTGCCTGTGCAACCGGCCTTAGGACCACAGCTTGCACCTGCTGCACTCCCACCACAGCCGTCGCCATCCCTTGTCTCTCTGGCAATAGGGGTGTCGACACTACCCTCTATTACACCGGCACAACACCCACCACAGCATGCATCCCTGCTATCTAGTGGCCAGCCTCCTAGGCCGGCGGGAGCATTACCATCCGTGAGTGTTGACACCACCCCGGTTCAACAACTCCTGCTCCCACTTGTTGCACCACTTGTTGCACCACTTGTTGCACCACCTCCTGCATTTCCTTCACCCGTTTATCACACACAAGGATCATCTGTCCTCCCACACCACACTGCACCTTTGCACGGGTACACTGGCCATCCTGCCGTGGCACCAGACGGCGGAATGGTGGATCCAGAGGAACCCTTAGGGGAGACCCATACAGTGTACGCGACACCCGCCTCTACTGCACAGTTCACAGCTGCAGTAGCTCCAGATGCTCTCCTCGCGAGAGTAAATGACCTGGAGCGCACTCTCCGGCAAGTGCAAGGTGGGCACCGCCAGTCCTACCAATTTCGTGGATTGTGTAGCAGATGCGGGGGCCACGTACACTGTATGGGTCGGCCATAAGGGCTCCTCTAGATCCACCATTCCGCCGTCTAGTGCTACGGTAGGATGGCCAGTGTACCTGTGCATGGGTGCTATGTGATGAGGGATAAAGGATGAGGCTTGTGTCTGATACATGGGTGCGGATAAGGCAGGGGGTGGTGCTACAGTAGGTGTAGAATGCAGGAGCAAGAGCTGTCGGACCTGAACGGCCTCGGGTACCATGGTCTCGGTGTGTGCTCCCATCAGCTGAGATGGCTGACCACTAGATAGAAGAGATGCATGCTGTGGTGGGTGCTGTGATGGTGTTATAAAACGTAATGTCGACACCCCAATCGCTGGAGAGACGAGGGACGGCGATGACTGTGGGGGTGGTGTAGTTGGTGTAAACTGTGATCCTAGGGCCGGTTGCAAAGGCAACTCGGGAGTCGGAAAAGGCAAAGCTGAGAAGGGTTGGACTGCCAGTGCCAATCTCTGCAACTGCTGGGCGAGGGGCGACATGTGTTGCAGCTGTGCGGTCATGGGATCGTCACTAGTGGCTCCAACGGATGAAGGCAAGACAGGGGACGAGGAGTCAAGAAGGGGAGACCCCAATTGTCCAAACTGGGGGGAGGCTACTACAGAGATAGTCGCAGTCAGAGGAGGGATGGTAAACACATAGCCTTGGGGTGGAACATACTCAACTGCTGAGGCCCCAACAGCAGCAGAAGACCAAGCAGATGGTCCTGAAGGCAGGGTAGCCACTAGGACATGGAATTGGAGTGGAGGAGATCCTCCAGAAGCCAGGGCAAAAGTGGAGGCAGTGGTGACAACTGGAACAAACACAAAGGAAGGATGCACTGAAATGGGGACCTCCTCCTGAACAGCAGGGGAGAGGGGCTCGCTGGCATGCTGGGCCATGGCGGAGTGCGAGCGGGTATGGATCAGACTGCGACTAGGAGTGAGAGGACGGATCCTAGGACGAGCTATCGTCAAAAGTGACAGATAACTCGGGAGACGTGGTCGAGAATGGGGTCGCAACGAGAGTCAGCGAAAGGAAAGGTCGCGAGCTCAAGCTAAGGAAACTCACACACTGACAAGAATTCTATGCACATAAACAAACAAGTTAGAAAAGATGCAATGTTTATGGTGGTATGAGATGCAAAATGTATGAATGCCTCTAGTATGCGCTCTCTCATAATCTAGGGGTGTCCTACCAAGCTGTCTACTCCAGGTTCACACAGGGGTGAATAGGTTTCCGACTCAAGGTTAGAAAGATGAAGGTCCCCGTTCTAAATCCCTGCCAAAGCTTAGGCAGTGAATGGGTGGTGTGTTCGGGGTCTCGTCCTCTGCCAAAGCAGTAGGTTGTACCCTCTACTAACACCGACACGACCCTGGACAAGGGGGGACATACTGGTATTTCATCCCACACCAAAGCCATAGGATGAGACACTGAGAAATGTCCTTCGTAAACTGTATAGGCAGACTCAGGAGATGAGAAAATGCATGCCCTATATGATGAATGCAAAGTATGCTTTGAGTCTTTTACTTGCAAGTTTATTAAATCGTGGGGGAAAATTTGCAATTTGTCACTAGTTTGCCTTATGTTTTATTGATTTTGGTTTTTATATTTTCATTAACCAAAAGGGGAGAGAAAGCATGTCTCTAATCTCGTAAACATGGCATATACAAGAAGGGAAAGAAACATTGAAATCAGCCATGAATTAACAAACAGAAGCATGTGCAGGTTATGTGCAACAGTGGTGACATAGCAAATGTAAAACGGAAACACCCATTATATAAAAGGCATGCATGTACAAAGGACACCACTTATAAAGGGACAACCAAAGCAAAGCAGGAAATAAGCATGCAAGGAGAAAAGCCAAAGTAAACAAGAAACCCAAAACAAAAGCCGGGATCTGGTTATCCCCAGCGGAGTCGCCAGTTCCTGTAACCATGTCGACGACAGCCTCGGGATTGGCACAAAAGGCCAAATGCGCGAGGATCGGCAAAGTCACGGTAAATCAATAAAAATAATGATAAAATGCAGGAGTCGCCACCTAGTCTATTTAAAAAAACGGAAGGATCCCTGTTACACACGAGGAAGGTATTAGGCACCCTCGTGCGCCCGAAAATCAGTCTTTCTATGGGTTTCTCATTTACATATATGAAATGTCGATTTTTCAGCCTTTTCTGTACGCCCGAGGGCGATATGCAATGCCATGCTATGGTGTCTTATGCTAACCATGGGTGTATGGGCTATAGGGTGTGTCCTAATGCTCAGAAGGATCACTCGTATCGTGGGTCAAGCATTGATGCAAGGATATTTTGAATAAATAAGATCAAAGATCTAATAAGTTCGAGTGATTTTCATCCTTGCTTTACTATATGCAAATCATGATCTATCATGCATAAAAAGAGGTTGAAAGCAGAGTGGGGTCTTCCTGACATACCCAGGAAGACAACCAGAGAAAACCAAAAGCAAATCCAAACGGGAAACATGCTAAATACCATGCCAAATGCAGCTGCGTGCAATAGAAAACAGGTTGGTGCGCCTGAGTGGTGTGCCAGACTGGTGCTCCTGTCTGGTGCACCAACTATGTGCTCCACTGGGGTGCCAGGAAAGTGTGCTAGGGGAAAAAATCAGAATGCCATGCAGTGCCATATCATGTAATATGATGGATTCCAGAATATCATGCAATGCAAAGTCCTTGCAAACTCAAAAATGCAACTTAAATATCTATGAAAATCCAAGCATGAGAAGATAACATGGATCTTGTGCTCAAAGGCGATATGCCTCACACAAGATCACACCCTTTTTATGCCAAATAAAGACAACAAGAATTAGCCATACTATCTGGATCATGGATTGATGCATAAGAATCTCCATATAGGAGTCCATGGGGCAATCAGCCTACCAGATTTCAGTGATGAGCCAAACATGCAAAGTGCAAAAAGTCTGAAAAAGCAGTGTCATCTTAAGCTGAAAACATGCATGCAAAGACATGTAATACCAGAGAATCATCACCAGGAAAATCATAGTCAAAAGCATCCAGGAAACCATGCAGATTATGATGCAAATAGGGTGATTTGCTCTCTGACCAAAGTGGTGCACCAGAGTGGTGCACCAGAATGGTGCTCTGGTAAGGTGCGCCACTTGGTGTGCCACTGTGGTGTGCCAGAATGGTGCTCCCTAGAAACCCTGAATGAGACTACAGTCTGATTCAGAATCTGGTCCAGATTTTAGAGATCGATGGCTTTTTCTTGACCCAGATCAGTTATGTAGATAATAAGAAAAATTGGAAACATGATGAGACATAATCAAATGAAAGCCTTTTATCATTTTGGTTTCAAATCATGACAAATCATGGGTTATGGGCTGAAATACTTGCATGGGATTCTAAAGGATAGGAAATGAGTGAGTGAACTTGACAACCATATGTAATTGATGAATACATAAAGAATATATTTGCTGCTTATTTCCTAGCATACATGTGCATGAATCATGGTTCCTTGTGTAAAGAAACAGAGAAGAAAGGCCATTTGCAGAAACATTACAATGCAGAATTTTTATTCAGATTTTACATGTAGAGTGTCTTATACAAGGAGCAATCATCTCATCCTAAAACTCTCATGTAAATAGCATAAAATCAGAATACCTATGATTTTCATGGCATGTTTATCCAGTGCAAGAATTAAGATTAAAAGTAAAAGAAAGGAGAGGAACTTACCTTGTCCAAGGTGTTCCTTCTTAGAAAACCCAAGATAAGACTTCCTTGCTTTGGAGGGGCTGGAGAGGCTCTAGAGTGCAAGGGTATTCTCAAGAAAACGAGAGAGAGTTGCTGGAATGAGTAGATAGCTTGCTCAGGATCAACCAAGTGTGCCAAATGGTTGCCAATGGGGGTCCTTTTATAGAGCTCCACAAAGGTAACTCCCATGGGATGCTGACAGCCTCGCAAACAAAGAGCCTGGCGTAGATTCGTAGGGAATATCCACTGGTGAGGGTTACAAACATGGGAGATGGAAAGCCAGCAGCTAGCACTCTGAAAAGTGGCTGTGCGCTAGCTTGGTGCCCTAGGATGGTGCTCCAAATAGGTGCGCCACCTTGGTGCTCCAGCTATGTGTGCCACTATAGTGCTCCTGCTCGGTGCTCCAATCAGCTGCTCCACATTGGTGCTCTCCACTAGCTATCTGAATTGCCAATTGGGCCACGAGCTTGCTATGGGCTTGTGGTCGATTTATGCAATAATCTCTGGCTAGTTAAAAGGTTGAGTAGGATTCAAAAGTGGTTGAGCTTCCCGCATCTAAAGCAACATCTAGAAAGTTTACCTATGAGCCACCTCAAAATCGGGGTGTCTACACAGACACTACCATATGAATATGACCTCTTTAAGGTCTCCTACAACACACATAAGGACAAATGGTCAATAAATGAACTTATGACCAAGTGTGTTTAGGAGGAGGAAAAGTAGGTTGTTTATCCTTCGATTAATAAGATGAATACTAAGAATCTGGCTGGTCACGGATCAGGGGCCATACATCCAAAAGAAAGAAGGTCTAGAAAAATTCTGAAAATAAGCACAAAATTGGTATGGCCAATAAGCCCATCAATAAGGATAAGTGTTATTTTTGCAAGAAACCTGGGCATCAAAAGGGAGGATTGCATGAAATACAAGAAATGAATTGAAAAGAAGAATTCAGGTAATGTTATATCTATTGCAAGTCATGAATCAAATTTAACTTATGTTCCTAACACTACCTAGTGGATTAACTCGGGTGCCACTGTGCACATTTCAACTACTATGTAGGGATTTCTGATAAGGCAGCCTCCAACTAAGTGCAAAAGGTTTGTTATTTCGGGGAACAAGATGCGATCGCACGTAAAATCAGTGGGAGACTACAAAATCACCTTGGAGTTTGGCGAATTGCTAGTTTTAAGAAACTATTTTTATATTCCATCTTTTCAGAGAAATGTAATTTTTGTAAAAAAATTAGTTAAAGACAATTACAACACTTTGTTTAATACTTCTGGAATGTCTTTAATAAAGAGAAATGTTCCTATTGCTACATCTATTATTGATAGATTATTTAAATTGAATGTCTCTTCTAATTTTGAATCTACAGTATCTTTAGTATATAAGAGAAATAGGATAAGTGGCACACACGTATTTTGTGGCATAGATGATTGGGACATATATCCCAAAAGATGGTGGAAAGATTGATGAAAGATAGTCTTTTGAGATCATTAGATTTCACTGATTTTGAAACTTGTGTTGATTGTCTAAAGTCCAAAACAACCAACACAAATAAGAAATATGCCACAAAGTGTCAAGTTATGTTAGATTTGATTCATACAAATGTTGTGGACCCTTTAGCCCATGTTTTACAGGTCAAAAATACTTTGTTACTTTTATTGATGATTATTCTAGATATATGTATCTTTACCTCATTTATGAAAAATATGAAGTCCCTCAGGCTTTTAAGGATTTCAAATTAGAGGTAGAGAAACAATTAGGAAAACCTATTAAGGTAGTCAAATTAGATAGAGGTGGCAGGTGCTATGGTAGACACATTGAGATGGGACAAATGCCAAGACCTTTTTCACAGTTTCTTAAGGATAATGACATAGTACCTTAGTACACAATATTAGGAAAATCCAACATGAATGGGGTTGCTAAAAGACGAAACAGAACACTTAAAAAACTGGTTAGGGCTATGATGAGTTACTCGACTTTACCAGTCTCAATGTGGGGTGAAGCTTTAAAAACAGCAATGTATATTCTAAATAGGGTTCCTATTAAATCCATAGAGCAAACTCTTTATGAGTTATGGACCAACAAGAAACTGTATTTAGGTTACATGCATATTTGGAGATGCCTAGTTGAAACTAAAATTTACAACCTACATGAGAAATCCCAAAATTCAAGAACAATCAATTGATACTTTATTGGTTATTCATAGGGGTCGAGAAGCTACAGATTTTATTGTCCAATACACACCATAGGAATAGTTGAAACAGATAGAGCTATCATCTTATAGGATGGTTGTGTTAGTGGGAGTCTCTTTAGGAATTATATTTTTTAGGAATCTCAAGAAGATGTTACCGTTCCCAATCAGGTTCTGAGAATAATAATGTCTATCCTATTCAAGAGTTTGAGGCATATTTACCACTTATTGTTCCGATAAACAATACTTCGGAAGTAATTACATCGACTCAAGAACAACCACATGAATAACTAGTTGAAGAGCCGATTATTGAGCCACATGTTCAGGTTTTACATGAGGATCAACAGGCTAATTTAAGAAGATGCAACAGACAAAAGAAATCAGTTGTTCCTTCAAATAATGTGGTATATTTATTTGGTGAGGACATGGGACAAGGGATTGACGATCCAATAACGTTTTCACAAGCTGTTAATTGTATGAATTTTGACAGTTGGCTGTATGCCAAGAAAGAAGAGCTTGTCTCTATAGATTGCAATCAAATTTGGGAACTTGTTCAGTTGCCTTTGGAAAAGAAAATAGTTGGTTGTAAATGGGTCTATAAGACCAAAAGGAATTCAAAGGGATTAATTGAATGATATAAGACTAGACTAGTGGCAAAGGACTTCACACAAAGGGAGAGCATTGACTATTATGAGACTTATTCTCCAGTTTCCTTAAAGGATTTATTAAGAATAGTCATGACCTTAGTAGCTCATTTTGATTTAGAGCTATAATAGATGGATGTGAAAATAGCTTGCCTAAACGACAAATTAAGGGAAGAAGTGTACATGCAACAGACTCAAGGTTTTGAAGACAATAAGTCTCTAGGCATGCTCGGGCTGTCTCAGAAGTCTTACATATCAAGTGTATTAAAGAAGTTTTCAATGGAAAATTGTTCTCTTGGTAAGGCACTGATTGTAAAGGATGATAAACTAAGAAAATTACAAGGACCTCAATCGGATTCAGAAAGACTTGCAATGAAAGATAAACCATATGTTGCAATATTTGGGTAACTCAACTATGCACAAACATGTACTCGACCAGATCTAGCATTTGTCATTGGATATCTGGGAAGATATCAAAGTGATCTAGGGCTTTCACATTAGCAAGCTGCAAAGAAGGTTTTGAGATATTTGCAAGGAATTAAAGATCTCATGCACACATACAAACAATCAGATCAACTGGAGTTCATGGGATCCTTTGACTCTGATTTTGCTGGGGTTGTTGATACAAGGAAATCCAATTCAGGATATATTTTCATACTTGCTGGAGGAGCTGTCTCATGATCCAATACCAAACAAGAAGATAGTTGTTGCTTCATTATGGAGGTTGAATATGTAGCTTGTTATATGACTTCTTCGCAAGCTATTTGGATACACAATTTTATCACATATTTAAAAGTCATGGGCTCTGTAATGAAACCCATAAGCATATATAGTGATAATGAGGCAGTAGTTAAATTCTCTAATAATAACAAGAGTTCTTGTCCGTGCAAGCATATGAAGGTCAAGTTCTTGATTGTAAAAAAGAGAATTAGAGATCATTTGGTGTTTATTGAGCATGTTGGAACTGATTCAATGCTAGTTGATCCTCTTACAAAGACACTTCCTCTTGGAACCTTGAGGGAACATGTACTTAAGATGGGTTTAGTCTGTTCTTTTAAGGTTTTGCTTTGATAGTTTAGACAATGATGTATTATGTGATATTACACATGTCTTGATGATCTCTATTGAGTAGTTCTTATTTATAAAGTATTGATACTACATATAGTGTCTAATTATAGCTTCAATCTTAAATATCTTAGTATATGGAAGAAACGTACATTTTGACAATGTACTACTACTATGACTAGTATCTATGAGGGTTGTTATTTTGAAGGAAGATTAATATGTCTTGTTAAATAATCGAAAAGTGGTCGTTCCACATAAAATTTTGTCTAGCATAAAGTGAGTTGGATCAATCAAGTGGAAAATTGTTGGACCTAAGTCCAAATGTCCAACTTATATGACTTAACCAACTTGATTAGTGTGCTAGCTTAATTGTGAGACACGTTAATTTAAATGGTATATGAGGGATATTATAACATAACTATAGAGTGTGCTATATAAGGGACATTCGTTTAGGATTTCAACACACAATCACAAACAAACTCTTTCAATTCTCTTGTCTAGAGAAAACTCCCTTCATAGGAGCAAAGGTGATTGGAGTGGGAATACACATCTGAGGAATGCTTCTGCATCTAGATCAACGACATGGTGACATCAGGTAAGCCTCATATAGTCTATCATATATGACATGAGTAAGTGGGGGTATCCAACATAAGTAGAGACGTCATGTACATAAAGGTTAGTAATCAAGCAACAAGCTTACCACAACAACTTCATGGAATAGAGGCAATGCTCAAATTTTTCTGGACTTGAAGACAAACATCTTCATAAAGAGGTTAGTGATGTTCAGATCCTAGAAAAGGGGTTCATCGAGATTAAGGTTGTTAAACATGCTTCCATTTGCAGATCTTCTATAAGAAAATAGAGTGAGCATGTAACACCTCGATCCCGGGCATGCTACCATAACACAGTATAAGGCATAATTACACTAATTACAGAAACATCAAATAACTGTAACTAAGGCTCACCTTCAGGATAACAATGTGCGGCTAGAAGCTCCAACTCCTGCACGCGGTCTGCACCTGAAAACCAAATAGCACGCGTGAGTGACATCAAAGTCACCCAGTACGCGCCCCAAAACATACAAACCACAAAACCTCGGCAAAACCATAAATCTCATTTTTATCATTTTTCCAAAACCTGGTTTTCACTTTTTGAAAATCATCCTTTCTTTATTAAACAATCACTTGGGAATTCAATCCCAATCCATGCATTTTCAAAATCCATGTTTCTTTTTCTTTTCTCAAAACATTTGGAAATTCATTCCAAAACCACTTTTTTTCTTTCGAAACATTCCTTTACATTTCTTTCAAAGACCTTTTGGAATTCATTTTCCAAAACATTTCCCTTTTCAATATTTGGGATTTCTTCCCAAAACACACTTTCAAATTCACATTTCTGACCAGATCCAGCCTAAAACACAATGCTCCATTGGGCTCAAAACCAAATCATAAACACT
>JAMKQA010047629.1:0-15194 GCA_024699735.1 Posidonia australis | reverse complement strand
AATTTTGCATACATGATTCAAAATTTTTATTTTCAGAAAAAGAAAATGGTTGTTCGTCTTGTACTATAAATTTAGTTATTCCTTCCTTAACTTCTTCTGTATTATATTTCCAAATAATTATACCACTAGATCTTACTTGTATTTTTGATTGTTTTAAATCTGTGTTTTCATCTTTATTATGTTTGGATATACATTTTTGTAAATGTCTAGATATGTAACCTACATCCCCTCCCGTAGGACATGTGTATGTGGTATTACAATAATTACAGTAACACCTAGTTTGATCTACAGAGTCTAATGTAACATGCTCCCAAACCTAAGAACTTTGTTTCCTAAGTTTTTTTGTGGCTGTAGACTGTGAAGTATTTGTTGGGGTACCTTGAGGCTGATCTGACTACATACTAGGGATATAGTCATGGCTACCAACATTACCAATATTTTCCATTTTAATATTAAAAAATGAATATTAAATAATAAAACCCTTAACCCACAAAAACCAAAACCCAAAAATGAAGGGATTAAAAGTAAAGAATTTGGAGGGATTAGAAGTAAAGAATTTGGAGGGATTAGAAGTAAAAAAATTTTGATGTTGCTGGCTTAGCTACTATCGCATGGAGACTGGAGTCTGGAGAGCAGAAGACCGGGCAGAATCCAAAGCCAAAGAGAAATCTTCACTTGAAAATCCTCTTTTGAAAATTAAGAGAAATTTGTAGAGGAGAGTTGAGAAAGTTGTAGAAGAGAGTTGTGAAAAAAATGAATGGTTTGAGGGGGTATTTATAGGTTAAAACTTTAGTTTTTTTTTTTTTAAATTGTAAGTGGTCGTTGCATTATATTTTCCAGTCGTTGCAAATTGCAACGGCTGGTTGCTGGTCTGCAAAGGTCCATTGGACCATTACAGATTTTTAATATATATATATTTTTTTACGGGCCGGGCCTGGCCCGACCCTTTATTTATTTTTATTTTTTTAAGGGCGGGCCGCTGGGCCTGGCCCGGCCCACGTAATATTTTCCCGAGCCCGAGCCGGCCCGATCCGATTTCCATGTCTAACCACATCTCACAAAACCCTACACCTATACGAGAGAGAGAGAGAGAGAAAGAAGAGAGACAAGACCTACAATCCTAGGGCAGCCCTACATGTGAGAGGATGAAGAAGAGCTCTCATCGTCGTAACGAGAGGCAACAGATCTCGTCACCACACCCATAGGCGACGAGATTAGGCGCCTGTCACACAAGCAATAGATGATTTTCAGTACATTTTTCCTGCAAGCTCTGGTCTTTTTACTATTTGTGTTGATTTTTAATGCTTGTAATAGTGATCTAAATAAATAAAACTGATGATATTCCTGTCCACCATTATTTTGGCTTTTTACCTGTTTCTGGGGTTGTTTTCTATCAACAAATAGGGTAGAAACTAATTGCTTGATAGCAAGGTTACAATTCCTTAGGGTTCTCTATCTGATTTGACCAACTAAGTAAAGCAAACGTAGGTTAGTGTAAGTCGTCTACCCATACTCTATCTCGGTTATGATTATCAGGTTAGGGAACCTAAGGTGTCCTAGGGGCTTGTTTCAGACTTCACCTTTCTCACTAAGTCTGTAACAAACTCTAGTAGAAACTTGATATCTTTATTTTTGGTGTTTATTTATTGCTTTGTGGTTTACTAGGATCGACCTGTAAGGACAAAATCTTGGGTTGTGGGCCCTTCTTAGAGAGACAAATCCGTAGTCTAGGCCCTCGTGGTGGACCCTAATGAAGGTCAAAGAGCTCAAATCCTACTAAGTAACCCTTAGAACCCCTGAAATCAACTTCACCCTTGCCATAGGAACCTACAAGATTGAGCAAACACAGATTAATCAAGCCATTAAAGAAATATTTGAACCCGTTAAAATCGACATTTTCTCTAAAACTTGATTGCTTAAATACACTTGTTTGACATTTGATCTGTCCAAGACAGATCTGGGCTGCTGGATCAATCTAAGGTACGTGTCGCCAGACTGAGAGGCGACGCCCCTATCGCACAACAAAGCTGTTGTAATACCCATAAAGTCATTTTGTATTTTTTTACATTTTAATGAATTTATTCTTAGAAGGATATTACTATTCCGAGGCCTGTTTGTGTGATTTTGTGATTTTGGGCTTGGCTTCGTGGGCCGGCTTCTGGTTATATGTTTCTATGTGTGGTTGGCACTGTGCTTATGGACCCATGTGTGGGTCCGTGTTGGGCCTGCGTTGTGGGCTAGTTGTTGTGGCTGGTGGTTGCGCTGTGTGGTCGGTGAGCTCGTGCAAGGTGCCGATGGTTGGAGACACGTAGTTGTGCACACATCCAACTACTGCGTGTGCATGGCTTTAGAAGCCTGCTCGCGTCATGCCCCTCCCTTGCTTGTCGTCCATCTTCTTCTTTCTTCTCCTTCTCGGGTGCACATCCTTCCTCCCCCACCTTTCCTTCCCTTCCTCCTCACCCTTCTCCTTCCCCCACCCCTTTCTTTTCCCCACCCGTCTCCCCCATTCTTCCCTCCTCTGTTTTGTGCACAGGTGAGAGAGTAAGTGAGTGAGAGAGGCAGAGGCTCCATGTGGTCGGACATCAGTGTGGCTAGAGCTCTAGAGGTTGAGGAGGCTCCCGTGGAGGTCGTGGTTGTTTGTGGTGGCCGATGGCTGACCAAATTGCGCATTGAGTCGTTGGAGCTCATTTTAGGTACGTACCTCCAATCCAATGAGTAGAATTACCTAGGATGCATGTAAACTAGGCTAAATTTAATGTTTCGGAATTTTTGGAAATTTATTGTGAAATTTATGGGTATTTATGGTGGTTGTTGAGATTTGGGTCCTTTTGATCCCTTTGTGCTTGTGAATTTATATCTTGCTGTGTGAAGAATGGATTTTGATTTTGTTTATTTGAATTTGGAGTAGAATCAAGGGTCTTCCACATATGTATTATTTGAAATTTTTGGAGCTTGTTTGCTGGGTCTGCCCTTGATTCCCACTTCAGACGATTTTTGGGTGCCCTACTGCAGGCAGTATGAATTTTGACAGAAAACTAGGGACGCGAGCCGAATGCGCAGGCCACATGCGTAGGTCTGGCAATGGCTCTGGCCCCTAGTCCAAGTTCTATTAGTGTTCAAACAAAAGTGCCAAGGGTACAAGCCAGACACGCAGTCCACATGCACATGTTTGGCAGGGCATTCTTGGGGGTTTTTCCTAGATTTTTGGAAAATGTATTTGAATATGGTAGCTTCTCGAATTGGTTTGTTTGCCCATTTGAGATCGGATCTTCGGCCATTAGTGGTAGTCTCGTGGGACACCTGATGTGCCATTTTGTCGAGGTTTTTGAAAGAGTTTTCGAAGATATAAAATGGTTTTCAAAAGAGATGTGTTGGCTTGTTTTGAAAAATAGTTTTCCTGGTTTTCTATGTGCGAGCCGAGACACTATGGGATTGTGTCATCGGGACCAGGGAATGTGACAACATTCTCAGGTGGTCAGGCACGTCTCCCTGATTGAGGTTGGGGGCCAAGATACCTAAGCTTGAGGATCATTAGGTTGTGAAGGTATGAGACTCCTTGATTGTCTTCTCGAGGCTAGGGTTGTGGTCCACAGGTTGAGGTGTCTTGTGACATGACGGAGAGGTTTGATACTCCTACTATCACTAGGAGCACTAAGGCTCGGGTATTGTCAAGTGTGCAAGTATGACACTCCCTCTTGAGCACCATGTGGAGGACATCATGAGGAGGCGTACCCTATGGTGGCTAGTGCGTGTTGGAGACATGCCCTGTAGCTGGTAGCATTCTCTAGGTGGGAGAATCGTGGGACGATGATCGCCCTTGTATAGCGTGGCTTCACCGTGGCAGTGTAGTGCACCTTGGTGGCTGCTTATGGCAAGAGTTGGTTGCCTAGCATCGAGCTTCCCGACTCACTATGTAGTTTTGGCTATTGAGTGCCTCATTTGTGGTTTTGGGCCGGTAGAGCCCTATTTGCTATTTTGGCTAGTGTGGGCCACGCTTGTTGTGGTTTTCGACCTTGTGGGCCTGGTTTGTGGGATTTTAGAGAAAATGATTTGCGAAATGATTTTTAAGGAAAATTAATTATAGTTTTGTTTTCCGTCGCTTTCGTGGGGTGCGTGCTGGGTGACTTTTGTCACTCACGCTTTCTTTGTGGTTATGGGTTGCAGGTGTAGACATGCAGATGGGTTTTAGCTTAGTGCATATAGTCTGGAGTCTCGTAGCTGCACACACAGGTTCCTGGTAGATGATATTTTTGTTTAGCTTTTAATTTCCTGTAATTTAATTTGCTTTAAATTATTATGGGAATTGGGGACGTGACAACGGTGACGAGATCTAGCGCTAGACAGGGAGGTGAGGTCAAAAGAATGGCTCTGTTTGACTTGTTTGTTGAATGATGTGTGTTCTGAGCACGATGACATTATGCATAAACCTCTACATAGCCTTGCATTTTATCTATTTGAGCATTTCTTGTCATTGATTTACAAGTGTTCATGTTAATTTGATTTAATAAGCTTCAATCGGTGTTTTCTTGTCTTATCTGCATCAGTATCGCATTAAACATCGTGCCCACTCAGGCATACATCAAAGACATCCTTGCATTGCATATTGCATATCGCCCAAAGGCATACAGGAATCGACATAATTGCCTACATCATGTCTCGAATCGATTTTCATGCATCGTATATTGCATATCGCTAAGGGTGTACAGTAAATAGCATTCGTGTTAACATAATGTCCCAAGCATAGCATGCATTGTTTTCCATCCTGTTTCTTTTAACTTCTCGCATTCATCTTTAGAGTAAGGATATTTATTGTGTTGAGTTCCTATGGACCGTCAGTCTAGGACACCTACAGCGTGACTGAGCATTAGGTTGCTTGGCTTTTACCTTTCACATTTCGTTTGTTTTCTCATGGCATGAAACATGCATCTATCTTAAACACAAGCAAGCATACGTTCGCATTTGCCACACATACGAGCGGAAAAGCGGAGAAAGGCTGATTTGTTAGACATACGAGGGTGTCTAATACCTTCCCCATGCATAACAAGAGTCCTTACCCGTTTCTTTGCCCAAAATGACCCATGTGTTATCCATTGGCATGGGACTCATTTTTTTTAATAGTTTTTGATTGTTGGTCGCATTGCATTGCATTTGTTTGGTTTTCCTCATCTTTCCATTTAATAGACTAGGTGGCGACCCTCTTTATCCAATTGTTTTGTTTTCACACATTTTTTAGTGTTTTCAAGTCAAGCGTCCCTTTCCTTGGACTCACTACTCCCGCCATGGTCCTATCAGTTTCTCCCCTACGTCGTCATGGTCACTGTTTCAACTAAGCTTGAAAGTTTTAAATGATTTTCAGAGTTTATTATGAGAAGATAAGAGTATCTTTGAGAAGTGGTTTTCTATAGAATTTTCTAAAGATCCCTAAAGAGCATGGATGACTTTAACAGTGGTTTCAAAAGAATTTTGATAAGGAACTAAAAGGATTTTTATGGTGTTCGTTTGCTAGCATTTTAGTGGTATTTTCATAAATGATTTTTGAGCATTTTCAAAAATGGTTTCAACATGAGTTTGGAAAAGAAATGCATAGATTTGCATAGGGTTTGAAAGAATCAGATTTAAAATAAGATTCCCTGTATTTAAATAAAGATTTTCCAGCATGATTCCAGTTTAGAAAAGAGCTTTAGAAAATGTTATTTTAAGAAAAAGAATAGTTTTACAAAATTGATTTCTATAACAGAAAGATTTAGAAAAGAATTTTAGAAAAGAAATGCATGTATTCAAAAAAGAGTTTTTCAGAGTTTCCAGAGTTGGTACCTGGGTGAAAGAGATGCGATACCTAGAGACTTGGTGTTAGAGAGGGTCAGGCTCGCGATAGGCCGAGTAAACCACCAGAGAGTTTAAACACCAAAAGAGAAAAAAGGGGCATTGGAAAACGCATCCCCGTGCAAAGATAAAACAGTGAGAGTCGTGACATCTAGGCCTGATTATCCATTTTTAATTATAAACCATGTAATTAATTGTAATAATGTGCAAATGATTTATTAATGGATAATCAGTTGTATCATGGTTGTGTGAGCTTGTGGTTGGCTTTCTGTGCACCTGCTTGTGATTTAGGATCAATGTGGGGACCGATTTGAGGATGCACAGTTGTCTCGATTTACGTGCCTACCTTTTCTCCTTTTCTTTTTTTCTTTTTCTCCTCTCTTTTCTTTTCTCCCTCCCTTACGAGCTCTCTCCATTCTCGTCTCCTTCTTCTCCCTCCATCAACCTGTGCCACCACGACGCCAGCCTATGCCTCACCGTCTCTTCCGACGCGATGGACGACCAGCGTGACACGGGAGGAGGAGACAATAAAGAGAGGCGGAGGCAAGTAAATCAGAGGGAACGTAACCGAGAGAGGAGAAAGAAAGGAAGATTGACGTGCACGCAGTTGGGGGTGTGGTCCACCGGAGGAGGAAGCTTCGCCGGAGTGCGGGAGGGTCGCCGGAAGGCTGACCCAGGCGACCCCTGACCCTCCTCGTTTCTGTTGTGGTTTGAGTGAGTGAGTGAAATGCATGAAAAGGACGAAAAATGCATATAAAATCGTAGAAAAATAAGGAAATTGATGAGAATGAGTTGAAATGCATGAAAACATAAATATCATGCGGTTAGAATTGAAATTTGTAGGAATATACAAGTTTTAGGGATGAGGGCTACAGTAGCCATTTTGAGCTCCATCCCTTTGTGATTTTCATGTGGATTGTATAGTGCATGGATTAATGAATGGTTTATGAGGTTTTGAAGTAGACTCAAGGGTCTACACCCCATGATTTACTTGCATTTTATGATGAGTGTTTTAGGGGTCCGTTGGAGGCTCCCAATTCTAACGAACTCAAGGCTTGAAACAGGGGAGGTGCCCTGGTTTTGGGCGATTCGACATACCAAATCTCTGTCAGATTAAGCCAGGATACCTGGTTTCGGTAGGCCAAAATCATCCGATCAACCAAATCAAGGATTTTCGGTATACCGAAAATGTTCGGTGCACCAAACAATGGATTTTCAGTATACCCGACCTGGAATTCGGTCTATCAATTTTGACGTGGCCCTGATATATATAAATGTGATTATAAAATGGAAAAGGAAAGGTTTTAATGGACAATAAGCATGTGTTAATGATGTTTTCCCCATGTAAATGACATGGAGGAATGTGGAACCCAAATAAGCGGATTTGGGTATGGTTTTGGGTTTTAGACCCTATAAAAGAATAAAATGGTTGATTGTGTGTGGTTTTGGGCATGAGACCCAATTTATGATTTTAAAGCATGGTTTTCATGAATTGAGTTGGGACCCCTCAAGAGAATCAAGTATTGCATGGGAACAAATTCCTGCAATGAAAAAGAATGGAAATGTAAATGGTTTTGAAAAGAAAATCTTAAAGAGTTTTGAAAATGAAACACTAATAATGTGTTAAGGAACCACGGGGGTTGTGTCGACAACGTGGTAGGAGTATGAGGCTCCAATGAAACCAGTTGCCAGACATGACTGTGGTTGTCGAGCTTGAGATGGTGTAGGCTGAGCCTGGGTCGTTGAACCTAGTTGTTCAGGTCACCGAGCTCGTGACGATGTAGGCTGAGCCTAGGTTATTTAACCTAGTTGTTCGGGTCACCGACAGAGTAGGCTGAGCTTGGGTCGTTGTACCTAGTTGTTTGGGTCACCGATGGGGCGTTAGACAAAGACGTATCCTTGTGCATATATGAACAAGATTGAGGCCAGTTAGCCAGGGCAGTGACATCCCGCATGGGGAATTTCACTGCGGTAGTGCAGGGAGGTAGGGGAAATGATGTCCTTGCCTACTGCTTGTGTGCCTGGTCACGCCTGATCAAGGTAACAACAGTAAAGAAAAGTGGAAATGAATAAGAAATGAATGTGATTTTAAGAAATGAAAAGAAATGTGGTTTGTCTAGGATTGGACTTATGAATGGTCCTGAAATCCTAGAATAAAAATGAGAATTGTGTTTTAACCAGTTACCAACCAGTATGTATGACTTTGGTTTTAAGCCGAGAGGCATTGCGTTTTAAGCTAGATTTGGTCAGAAATATGAGTTTTGAAAGTGATTTTGGTTTTGAAAAGAAATCCCAACTATTGAAAAGGGCATGTTTTGGAAAATGATTTCCAAATGTTTTCAAAAGAAAATGCAAAATGTGTGTTTCTGAAGGAGAATATGATTTGGAATAAATTTCCAAACGTTTTGAAAAGAAAAGAAAGATGGGTTTTGAAAAGAGTTTGGATTGGGGATCAAATTCCCAAGTGATTTCAAACAAAACGAGAAAAGGAATGATGTTTTAAAACGAGAAGAGGATTTTGAAAAGAAAACCAAACCTTGAAAATTAAAAAACTGATTTTTAATGGTTTTACAGAGATTTTTTGTGGTTTTGTGTGTTTGGAGCGCGTACTGGGTGACTTAGATGTCACTCACACGTGCTTGTTTGTTTTTTAGGTGCAATCGATTTCCAGTGCCGGAGTTGGAGCTTCTAGCCTCACATCGTTTCCTAGAGGTGAGCCTTAGTTACAGTTATTTAGTTTTACTCTAATTAGTGTAATTTTGCTTATGACACTATGGTTTAGGTAACATGCCTGGGTTCAGAGCGTTACAGAGTGGTACAGAGCTAATGTTACACCTAGTACACCGGCTTGGTAATGTCCTTTCTAGTGGCTCCCTAGGACTGCACAATAGAGAGTCGTGCACCTGAATTTTTGGATCATTGTGTTTTATTATGCTGACAGGAAGATGTCTCACCGAGGCCGCAGTCGTGGCAAGGCCCCTATACGCGACTCCAAGATGGGAGAGGGTAGTGCATGGAGGGGTATGAGATGCGAATTTGGCGAGATGATGCAGGTCTTCGCCTAGTCTTTTGGCAGCAACAGTCGGGATAAGGCAAAGGGCGACCTATGGATCAAGCAGTTTTGCCAACTGGGCACACCAACTTTTGATGGGCGCGACACACTAGAGGAGTGTGAGGCTTGGTTCCTAGAGGAAAAGAAGATTCTAGAGGGGATCAAGTGTCCAACAGAGAAGTGGGTCCGGATCGCGGCATTCCAGCTCAAGGATGTTGCGGATCAGTGGTGTAGGACAATGCACCACACCAAATTTATGAATGCAGACCTACAAATGATCTCTTGGGAAATTTTCTGAGAGGTATTCTATGAGAGGGTTTTTCGTGAGCATGAGAGGGATAAGCTGGACAGAGAATTCAGGAACCTGAAGTAGGGGAGCCAGACTATGGCTGTGTATGAGTCGTCCTTCCTTTGGCTCGAGTAGTTCTCTCGGGCTGTAATTTCTAAGAAGAACAGAGCCAAGAGGTTCATGGAATGGCTAAACCCTATGCTGAGATCCAGAGTTATTGGCTTCAGGTGCCAGACCTTAGCAGATGTTGTTGAGCTTGCAAGCCGCTATGAGGATGATCATAGGCTGTTCCAGGAGGAGTATCCTAAGAAGGACAAGGGGAGAAATTCTGTCTCTCAACCCTCCATTCTCGACCATTGGTGACCAGGGCACCAAGTTTTGGAAGTTCTGGCAGCCTTGGGAAGAAGCGAAAGCAATGGCCTACATCTAGTAGAGAAGAGAGTATGGGTTTCAACCACGCAGGGTCTAGCAACGACCCATAGGTGGGACCGTGCCATGTCTATGGCAAGAAGGGGCATGTAGCAGCACAGTGTTGGCATAGGTAGAAGAATTTAGACAGTGTAGTATGCTACAACTGTGGGAAGTTTAGGCATTACCAAAAGGACTATCCTAGTCAACCAAAGCCAGCAGGAGATGCGCCACATCAGCCTACCAAGGGGAGAGTGTTCTCCATTGCGGCCCTAGATGCTGGTCCATCTGGAGATGTGGTAGAAGGTGAAAACTAGTACAGCTGTGTGAGTTAAGTCCTGTCCTGTAAGAATAGATCCTATGTGTACTTAACACTATTTCTTATTATGATTATGGTTATGGTGTGTTGATTATAGGATCTTTTCTTGTGGCTGACCGGATGGCTGGAGTCTTTTGTCTTCGAGTCATTTGCCTCTAAGATCGGGACTAGGCCAGCCAAGTTTATTCCACCTAGATGTAGTCACTCCATTGGGAGAACACAGTTTAACGTGGAGATATTTGAGACCGGTTGATATTCAACTAGGGGACAGAAATTTTCAGGCCAGTTTGTTCCAATGGACATGTAGGATTATGATGTTATCCTGGGAATGGATTGGCTGGTGCAGCATTCAGTCGTGATAGATTGTGCCAAGAGGAGTGTTCTGGCAGAGTGTCCAGGCCAAGGCTAGTGTATGGTACAGGGCACCAGGCTGGGTGAGCCCAGAAAAGTGATTTCTGCTCTTAAGGCCTACCATCACCTGGCAAGGGGCAGTGTGGGCTATTTGGCCTGTGTTGCAATTTCTACTTTGCCTGTGGTCGAGATTCAAGACTTATTAGTGGTGAGGGAATATCCTGATATTTTTCCAGAAGAATTGCCTGGAATGCTACTACACAGGGAAGTGGATTTTGTGATTGACTTGGTACTAGGATCAGGGCCTATTTCCAAGGCTCCGTACAGGATGGCACTTGTTGAGTTAAGAGAGCTTCGGAATCAGCTACAGGAATTGATTGATAAGGGATTCATTCGTCCAAGTGTATCAACTTGGGGAGCACCGGTTCTATTTGTTAAAAAAAAGGATGGTTCACTTCGACTCTGTATAGACTACCAGATGTTGAACTAGATCACTGTAAAGAACAAGTATCCACTGCCTAGGATTGATGATTTGTTCAACCAACTGCAAGGAGCATTGGTGTTTTCCAAGATAGATCTAAGATCTAGATACCATCAGTTAAGGATCAGTGAGCCAAATGTGCAGAAGACAGCCTTTCACACCCGTTATGGATATTATGAGTTTTTGGTTATGCCATTCGGGTTGACGAATGCACCAACTGCTTTTATGGACCTGATGAATAGGGTGTTCAAGCCCTATTTGGATCAGTTTGTGGTCATCTTTGTGGATGATGTTCTGGTGTATTCTCTAGATGTTCAGACTCACTAGAGGCATTTGAGGCTCGTACAGGAGATGTTGAGGCAACATCAGCTTTATGCCAAGTTCTCTAAGTGCGAGTTTTGGCTAGAAGAGGTGTCCTTCCTTGGTCACATTATTTCAGGAGAAGACATCAAGGTAGATCCAGCCAATGTGGAGGCTGTGAGCAGTTAGGCCAGACAAAAGACAGTAACTGAGATTAGAAGTTTTCTCGACTTGGTAGAATATTATAGGAAACTCATCCAAGATTTCTCCACAATTGCTGCACCATTGACCAGGCTGACTAGAAAGGAAGTGCACATTACCTGGGATTGGCAGTGCGAGGAGAGCTTCAATGAATTGAAGGCTCGTCTGGTATCAGCCCCAGTTTTAATTTTATCCTCTAAGAGTGGGAGTTTCACGGTCTACAGTGATGCCTGTGGAATTGGTTTGGGGTGTGTGTTGATGCAGCATGGTAGGGTGGTGGCATATGCCTCACGCCAGTTGAAAGATCATGAAAAGAATTATTCCACCCATGATTTAAAGATGGCAACTGTTGTGTTCGCCTTGAAAATTTGGAGGCATTATTTATATGGTAAACAGTTTGAGGTGTACACAGATCACAAGAGTTTGAAGTACATCTTTACTCAGAAGGATTTGAACCTGAAACAAAGGCGTTGGGTGGAGTACATTGAGGATTATGACATCAGCTTGTCGTACCACCCAGGCAAGGCGAATGTGGTTGCAGATGCTCTAAGCAGACGCACTCATGTCCTAGCTAGTATGATGATCCATGAATGGAAATTGTTAGAGGGACTAGTGGAGTGCAAGCCACGGAGACAATCTCAGGGACCTGCCAGAGTGGTGCTAGCTAATTTGTCTGTTCGCCCAAGGATAATCGAGGCGATTGTCACAGCTCAACAATATGATTCTTATGTGTCAGATATCTAGAGGAAGCTGGAAGCAAGTAATGCCCCTCATTTTTCAGTTGGGTAGACAGTGGGTTGAGATATGATTTGAGATTATATGTGCCTCAAATAGGGAAATCAAGGATAGTTTGTTAGATGAAGCTCACCACTCCAGATACACTATCCATCTAGGAAGCACTAAGATGTATAAAGACCTGAAGAGGAACTTCTAGTGGCCTGGGATGAAGAGGGAGATTACTGAGTATGTGGCGAAGTGTGCAATCTTCCAGATGGTGAAAATAGAGCACCAAAAGCCTGGAGGGACTTTGCAACCTCTGGACGTTCTAGTGTGGAAATGGGAAAATGTGTCGATGGATTTTGTGACAGGTTTGCTACGAACCCAGAGAAAGAATGATATAGTGTGGGTGATAGTGGATCGCCTTACGAAATTGGCACATTTCTTACTAATGAGGATGAATCTTCTTTTGGTAAAACTGGCAGAGTTGTATGTAGCTGAGATTGTGAGATTGCATGGTGTCCCAGTGTCTATTGTGTCTGACAGAGACATGAGGTTTAGATCGAGATTCTGGGGAGCTCTATAGGGAACTTTTGGGACGGTGTTGAATTTTAGCACTGCCTTTCACCCCTAGACGGATGGCCAAACAGAGAGAACCATCTAGACACTAATGGACATGCTGAGGGCCTGTGCCTTGGACTTTGGTGGTAGCTGGGAGGAACACTTACCTCTGATTGAGTTTGCATATAATAACAATTACCACACTAGTATTGGTATGGCACCATATAAGGCATTGTATGGTAGGCCCTGTAGGACATCCACTTGTTGGAGTGAGGTGGGTGAGAGACAGTTAGTTGGGCTCGAGATCGTACAGTAGTACAAGGGCAAGGTCGATCTGATCAAGAAGAGGTTGTTGTCTACCTAGAGCCGGTAAAAGAGCTATGATGATAGAAGGCGGAGACCTCTAGAATTCGAGGTAGGAGACTTCGTATTCCTGAAGGTGTCACCAACCAAGGGAGTGATGCAGTTCGATAAGAGAGGCAAGTTGAGCCCAAGATATGTTGGACCGTACCAGATTACCGCGAGAGTTGGTGGGTGTGCACAACACCTTCCATGTATCAATGTTGAGGAAGTGCTTGACCGATGCGTCCTAGGTGATACCAGTGCAGCTAGAGGAGCTGTGAGAGGAGCTGTCTATGGTTGAAAATGTAGTTCAGATACTGGATAGAAAAGAGCAAGTCCTCAGGAATAAAGTGATCCCATTAGTGTTAGTGCAGTGGCAACACCATGGTACAGCAAAGGCTACCTGGGAGCGTGAGGTTGACATCTAGAGACAGTACCTCTACTAATTTTATTAGAGCTGAATTTCGAGGATGAAATTCTTTTAAGGGGGTAGGATGTGACATCTGGGCCTGATTATCTATTTTTAATTATAAACCATGTAATTAATTGTAATATTGTACAAATGGTTTATTAATGGATAATCTGTTGTTTCTTGGTTGTGTGAGCTTGTGGTTGGCTTTCTGTGCACCTGCTTGTGATTTGGGACCAATGTGGGGTCTAATTTGAGGATCCACAGTTGTCTCGATTTACGTGCCTATCATTTCTCCTTTTCTTTTTTTCTTTTTCTCCTCTCTTTTCTTTTCTCCCTCCCTCACGAGCTCTCTCCATTCTCGTCTCCATCTTCTCCCTCCATCAGCCCGTGCCACCAACGACGCCAGCCCGTGCCTCGCCGTCTCTTCCGACGTAATGGATGACCGACGCAAAATGGGAGGAGGAGAAGATAAAGAGAGGCGAAGGCAAGTGAATCAGAGGGAAGGTAACCTAGAGAGGACAAGGAAAGGAAGAACGACACGCACGTAGCTATGGGTGTGGTCCACCAGAGGAGGAAGCTTTGCCGAAGTGCGGGAGGGTCACTGGAAGGTTGAGCCAGGTATGCGACCCCTGTCCCACCTCCTTTCTGTTGTGGTTTGAGTGAGTGAGTGAAATGCATGAAAAGGACAAAAAATGCATGTAAAATCGTAGAAAAATAGGGAAATTGATGAGAATGAGTTGAAGTGCATGCAAACATAAATATCATGCGGTTAGGATTGAAATTTGTAGGAATATACAAGTTTTAGGGATGAGGGCTATAGTAGCCATTTTGAGCTCCATGCCTTTGTGATTTTCGTGTGGATTGTATAGTGTATGGATTGATGAATGGTTTATGAGGTTTTGAAGTAGACTCAAGGGTCTACACCCCATGATTTACTTGCATTTTATGATGAATGTTTTGGGGGTCCGTCGGAGGCTCCCAGTTCTAGCGAACTCAAGGCTTGAAACAGGGGTGGTGCCCTAGTTTCAAGCAATTC
This sequence comes from Posidonia australis, assembly GCA_024699735.1. Lineage (NCBI taxonomy): Eukaryota > Viridiplantae > Streptophyta > Magnoliopsida > Alismatales > Posidoniaceae > Posidonia > Posidonia australis. Next base: position 902 of record JAMKQA010047629.1, on the reverse strand, counting down.
GGCATGCCGAACAGGATTTGGCATACCAAATCTTTGTCAGATTAAGCCAGGATACCTAGTTTCGGTAGGCCAAAATCATCTGATCAACCAAATCAAGGATTTTCGGTATATCTAAAATGTTCGGTGTACCAAACAAGGGATTTTCGGTATACCGGACTTGAAATTCGGTTTATCGATTTTGACGTGGCCCTGATATATATAAATGTGATTATAAAATGGAAAAGGAAAGGTTTTAATGGACAATAAGCATGTGTTAATGATGTTTTCCCCATGTAAATGATATGGAGGAATGTGGAACTCAAATAAGTGGATTTGGGTATGGTTTTGGGTTTTAGACCCTATAAAAGAATAAAATGGTTGATTGTGTGTGGTTTTAGGCATGAGACCCAATTTATGATTTTAAAGCATGGTTTTCATGAATTGAGTTGGGACCCCTCAAATGGGTCAAGTATTGCATGGGAACAGTTTCCTGCAATGAAAAAGAATGGAAATGGAAATGGTTTTGAAAAGAAAAGCTTAAAGAGTTTTGAAAATGAAACACTAATAATGTGTTAAGGAACCATGGGGGTTGTGTCGACAACGTGGTAGGAGTATGAGGCTCCAATGAAACCATTTGCCAGACACGACTGTGCTTGCCAAGCTTGAGACGGTGTAGGCTGAGCCTGGGTCGTTGTACCTAGTTGTTCGGGTCACCGATGGGGCGTTAGACATGACGTATCCCCGTGCATATTTGAAAAAGATTGAGGCCAGTTGGCCAGGGCAGTGACATCCCGCACAGGAAATTTCCAGGGCAGCAATGTAGGGAGGTAGGGGTAATGATGTCCTTGCCTACTACTTGTGTGCCTGGTTACCCCTGATCAAGGTAACAACAGTAAAGAAAAGTGGAAATGAATAAGAAATGA
>JAMKQA010047628.1:0-12568 GCA_024699735.1 Posidonia australis | reverse complement strand
TAGCCGCATACACAGGTTCCTGGTGGTTTGATATTTTACTGTTTAGCTTTAGTTTTCCCGTAATTTAATTTGTTTAAATTATTGTGGAAAATTTGGGGCGTGACATCCCCAAAGGTTGGTACGTCCACGGGTGTCTGTCCTCTTGTTGCTTACTAACTTCAAATGGTGGAGTACAAAGAGAGGAGGAAGGAGGAAGAAGGGATGGCCGTTCCTAGGGCTTGAAAAGCCTCCACACGAAAATCCTCCTTTTGTCTTACAAAAAAGCCAACCCTAATAAGGGCATTTGGATGGCCTTATATAGTGGCTAATCATCCATGACAAAAAATTCCTTACAAACATATATAAGATTCAAGACACATTCATAGCCTCGTCTAAACCATGATGTTGCCACTGAACCAATACCAATGGAATCACTTTATTCATTAGGACTTGCTGTTTCCACCTTGCGCTCCCAAATAGCCTCCGCTATATCATGATGTTGCCACTGAACCAATACCAATGGAATCACTTTATTCATTAGGACTAGCTCTTTCTTGTCTAGTATCTGGACTACATTTTTAACCTTAAACAAGTCCTTTTGTAGCTCTTCTGGCTGCACTAGTATAACCTGGGATGCATCGGCCAAACAGTTCCTCAACATGGACACGTGGAAGATGATGTGTACACTTGCAAACTCTGGAGGCAAATCTAGTCTATATGCTACTTCACCAACCCTCTTGCTAATCTGGTATGGCCCGATGTATCTTGGGCTCAGCTTGCCTCTCTTCCCGAACTGCATCACTCCTTTAGTAGGTGACACCTTCAGGAATATGAAGTCTCCTACCTTGAATTCCAAAGGTCTCCGCCTCCTAACTGCATAACTCTTCTATCGACTCTGGGCAGACAACAACCTCTTCCTAATCTGGTCCAGCTTGCCCTCGTACTGCTGTACGATCTCGGGCCCAATCAACTGTCTCTCACCCACCTCACTCCAGTGAGTGGGTGTCCTGTATGGTCTACTATATAGTGCCTCATATGGTTGCATACCAATATTTGTGTGGTAACTATTATTATATGCAAACTCAATCAGAGGTAATTAATCCTCCTAGCTATCTCCAAAGTCCAAGGCACAGGCCCTCAACATGTCATCTAGTATCTGGATGGTCCTCTCTGTCTGACCATCCATTTGGCGGTGAAAGGCGATACTAAAGTTTAGCATTGTACCAAAAGCCTCCTGTAAAGCTCCCTAGAACCTTGATGTGAATCTCGTATCTCTATCAGATACAATAGACACTGGGACATCATGCAGTCTCACAATCTCTGCAACATACAACTCTGCCAACTTTGCCAAGGGAAGATTCACCCTCATCGGCAAGAAATGTGCCAATTTCGTAAGGCGATCCACAATCACTCAAACTATATCATTCTTCCTTCAAGTCCTCGGCAAACCCATCATAAAATCCATTGACAGATTTTCTCATTTCCACACTGGAACCTCCAGAGGCTGTAAAGCCCTTTGGGGCTTCTAGTGCTCTATCTTCACCATCTGTCAGGTTGCACACTTTGCCACATACTCAGCAATTTCCCTCTTCTTTCCAGGCCACCAGAAATTCCTTTTCAAGTCCTTAGTCATCTTGGTGCTTCCTAGATGAATAGTATATCTAGAGCGGTGAGCTTCATCAAGTAAACTATTCTTAATTTCCTCCACTTGAAGCATGTATAACCTCAAGTCATACCTCAACCCACCACCTACCTCGACTAAAAAGTGAGGGGCATTTCCAACTTCCAACTTCCTACAGATATCTAACACAAAAGAATCATACAGCTGAGCAGCAACAATCGCCTCAATCATTCTTGAGCGAACAAACAAATTTGCCAACACAACTTTGGCAGCTCTCTGAGACTATATCGGAGGTCTACACTCCACTAATCCTTCTAACAATTTCCATTCACGAATCATCAGGCTAGTCATGACATAAGTGTGTCTGCTTAGAGCATCTGCAACCACATTTGCTTTCCTTGGGTGGTATGACAGGCTAAAGTCATAGTCCTTGATACACTTTACCCAGCACCACTGTCTTAGGTTCAAATCCTTCTAAATGAAGATGTACTTCAAACTCTTATGATCTGTGTACACCACAAACTATTCACCATACATATAATGCCTCCAAATCTTCAGAGCGAATACAAAAGTTGCCATCTCCAAATCATGGGTGGGGTAGTTCTTCTCATGATCTTTTAACTGTCACAAGGCATACTCCACCACCCGACCATGCTGCATCAGCACACACCCCAAGCTAGTCCAGCAAGCATCACTATAGACTATAAAATCGCTACTCCCAAAAGGCAAAGTCAAAACTGGGGTTGACACCAGACAAGCCTTTAACTCATTGAAACTCTCCTCAGACTACCAATCCCAAGCAAAGTGCACTTCCTTTCTTGTTAGTCTAGTCAATGGTGCAGCAATCTTGGAGAAATCTTGGTGTGACCATGCCAATCTGGGGGTCCGACGAGGAGTCATGCTAGAGGAATGGAGATCACAGCCACGCCAAGATGGCAAAGGCGTAAGGAAAGATTAAAGAAAAAGAAATGAGGAGTCACCACTTAGTCTTTTAAGGGGAAAACAAGGAAAACGACAAAAAAGATGAATGTCTGAGGTGCAGATGAGAAGGTTGGATGTATGCTAACTAGAGGATGGGTAAGGAATCCTATTATGCACGAAGAAGGTGTTAGGCACCCTCGTATGAACGAGAAACTCAGTCTTTCTAGTCTAAATTGCTTGCTAAAGGTTAGATGGATGTTTGCTAAACCAGGATTATGCTCTAATCATGCTAATATGTATGCCATGGCAAAACTGGATGGATGTGCAAAATGATGCATGAAAACTGCAAAGAAATCCACATGCATTGGCAAAATCGTAGAAGATCACATGAAATGACGAGGTTTTTGTAAGGAACGCCTTGGAAAATCATAATGATGTCAAAAGGATGAGAAGTCGAGTCAACCCACATCCTTGGAATCACGGAAAAAGTCATGAAAATCAAAAAGGGCAAAAATAATCCGTGGTGGGGTCAATGTCAGCCTTCAGGCTTGTTAATGTATGCCCTCGGGCAATGAAATCCAAATCAAATCAAAAATCTGAAATGTAGGATTAAAGCAAATTAAATCAAATATCGGATAAGAAACTCTGGATGCAATGTGTAGGAAGAAATCCACTAAAGAAAAGGCATGGGATGTTGGCTCGCTAAATGCAAATGTGGAGAAAAATAATATGAAATGCATGGATAAGTACCTAAATGTGCAAAAACTCTAAAGAATGGCTTAAACAAGGACTATGCAAGATTGAGTGCAAAAATTGAGATGTATGCTCATGAATTGGAGCACAAGGGCAATTTGGTCATTTCCCTGGCTAGATGTGATAAATGCTTGCATGGGAGTGATTCATGGCCTAAGTTATGTCAAAATGTGTGCCAAATGTCTGGAAGATGTTATTTGCAAGAAACATGAAGGAGAAAATCAACAAAATGATGAGAACACAATAAAGAACAAACACAAGGGCCAAAATGCAAAATTCACAAAAAGAATGAGAATCTAGATAAAGAACATGTTCATGACCCCTATTCTAACATGCAAATGATGGGTCCAATGTCAATGTGGCACTAGGATGTAAAAGTTGCACTTAGATAATTTCCTGAAAATTCAGGGTCTAAAGTGCAAAATTCACACATAAGTGCAAATGTGACCAAAATGTGAGGCTAAGGATCAAATCTCAGTGAAAACATGATTTTTAAATGGAATCAATGATTAGATGCAAAATATGAAATGCAATGAGGGAAAAATATCCCAAAATATGCAAGAAAACATTTAAAACCCTAAATGATGGATTTGGAAATTATCTAAGGGCCTATATGCAAATTGTATGGGCTTAGGAACGATTTGATATGAATCCAGGGACTTTTATGAAAAATATCAGGGCCTGAATGTGATGAAAATGAGGCTTTTATACTGGTCAGTGCAATTATGAAGTTTCCTAAGGTCTAAGATGCAAAATGTGCAAGGAAAACACATTTTTTAAAGTTCTGAGGGCTTAATGCAAAAGACCAAGGCCAAAATGTAAAGAAAAATCCATTTTTATAATAGTCAGTGTGATTGTTAAATATTTTAGGGCTCAGATTGCAAATTTCCTAGAGAAAAATCATTTTAAAAGATTCCAGGGGCTAAATGGAAATGTTCAAGACTTAAATGTGAAAAAAATCATGTTCCTGGGATCTAGATGTGATAAAAACATGCATTAATATGTTAGGAATTAAAAAATAAAACATTCAAGGAGTCACATGCAAAATTCATAGAGAAAATAAAAGAAATAAATGAATTTTTAAACTACAGGGACTAAAATGCAAATGTTTGAAACTAGATGCAAATAAAAAGGATTTAAATGTAATAAACTGAGGACTTAATAGAAATAATCCTAAACTAAAGGGCCTGGGCCCTAAAAAGGTTCATTTGAAGATCGCCTGAGGATCGCCGGCGTTCTCCCTCCGACGATCTCTTCGTCGAGGCACCAGTGGCTATCTAGAGGCGGAGGAGGACGCGCGACGACTGAGGAAGCTTGCCGGAGGCACAGTGAAGCTCCCTGGAAGGTTGGGCAAGGCTGGGAAGGCCTGAGGCCTCCCCCCCCCACCTCGCGCTCCAGCGTGGTGCTCCATCGGTGCTGGGGAAGATGGCAGTGGAGTGGCTGGAGGTTCGTTGGCAATCCTAAAGGAGCGGCGATGACAAGAGACCTCCGGAGAGGCACGGCAAAGCTCCTAGAGGCTACGGCGAGGGCCAAGGAGGTTCGGAGGGCTCCTCCCACCTACGACTCTGGCGACGGGCACGGCGGTGGTCGTCGGGGCACTACGGTGCTCTAAGTAGTGAAGGAGCGGCACAGAGGTGCTCACGAAGGCGTGGCATCGCTTCTTGGAGCGAAGGTGTAGAGCGGGAGCTTCTAGAGTACTCGGGTGTGCCCTCGACGGCGAATGAAGATGTTGCAGCGGCGACGACAGAGCAGCGGCGACGACCGTGAATCTCCAGGGGGTCTCTTTGGAGTGGGAGGTGTCTAGGGAGGAGGAAGAAAAGGGGGGAAGGAAGGAGAGGCCCGCGGGGGGCCTCACCTGAGGTCAGGAGGCTCGGAGCCTCGCCGGTGGTGGTGAACCCACCACCAGAAGCGACACGACGGCGGGCAGGAGGCGTCGCTCCACCGGGGCTGCTTCAGGGAACCCAAGGGCAACTAAAGGGGTGTGCCAGAGACTGAAGACAAGAAGGAAAGAAGCTACCTGACGTGAGGAGTGTCCTCTACAGTGACTCGACAGCGATGCTTGGATTCTCTGGCGATGCTCTGGCTGAATGCTCCAGGATGCAAGGGATGGTGGGGATTGCTTAGGAAGATTGAGGTTGCTCTCCTAGGTTGTAGGGTCACAAGGGAGGAAGGCTTTTTGGCTTCTGGAAGGGAGGCTCGTGGATCAGAGGCTTCAAGGTCTAGAGGTTTTTTGACAGTGTGGTAAGCTTTATACTCCGACGGGGCTCTCCGGAGCCGTTGATCCTCCTCCCTCAAGCGGGTGAACGCCGTTGGATCGGGCGTGAGCTGGGAGAGGTTGGCCAAAGATCGCGGAGGCTTAGATCTGTTCTGGATTCCTCAGGATTGCATGCCAGAGTTCTCGCTGGAAAACTAGGGTCGTCGGAATTATTTTTGACTTTTATAAGGTCTGGAATTGTATTTTTGAATTACACAGTATTTGGCTTAATGGACTTAGAGTTTTGGGTTTTTGTTTTGCTTTTTCTTTCGGTTTTTATTTTGGAATTTTTAGGGTTTTTTAGTGTTTTGACTTTAGTTTTTTAATTGGATTTTGTTGGTTTAATTTATTTCCTTAATTTTGTAATTTAGGGTTTAATTTGGATTTTGATTAGTTTAGGGCTTTTGTTTTGGGATTTTTAGGGTTTTGACTTTAAGTTTTTAAATTAGGGTTTTGAATTTTAATTTAGGCTTTTTATTTACGTTTTAATTAAATTTGTGATTAAGGTTTAATTAGGGTTTTGATTAGTTTAGGGTTTTTATTTTATTTTTATGATTTTAATCATTTTAGATTTAGGGCTTTGGATTTCAATTTGGAATTTGGGTTTAGTTAGGGTTTATGGTTTTAATTTAAGATTTTTGAATTTTAATTAGGTTTTATTTTTTTAATTTAGGGTTTTTGTGCCTTAATTAGGGTTTTGGATCGATTTATGATTTTAATTGGATTTTACTTAATTAGGGTTTTTATTTGATTAATTAGGGTTTTTATTGGATTTTAAGTGGATTTAATTGGATTTTACTTAATTACGGTTTTTATTTGATTTTAAGTGGGTTTTAAGTGGATTTAATTTCATTTTGACTTGAATTAGTGTTTCTATTGTATTAATTTGATTTTAAGTGGATTTTATTTGATTTGTTTGGTTTCAAGTTTAATTGGGTCTGAGTGGGCTTGTGTGGGCCTGATTGGGCTTGCGTGGGCTTTAAGTGAGCCAGGGTTTTTATAGTCGCAACTAGAGCATCATCCGGAGGACCCTACTACCAAGTGACTTCAAAATTGAGGTGTCTACACCTAGATAAATCTCCTATAATATCTTGACAAGCCGAGGAAACTTCTGATTTCAGTTACTGTCTTTGGTCTGGCCCAACTGCTCACAGCCTCCACTTTGGTTGGATCTACCTTGATGCCTTCTCTTGAGAAGATATGAACAAGGAAGGACACCTCCTCTAGCCAAAACTCTTACTTGGAGAACTTGGCATAAAGTTGATGTTGTCTCAATGTCTCGAGTACGATCCTCAAATGCCTCTAGTGGGTTTGAACATTTAGAGAATATATCAGAACGTTATCCACAAAGATGACCACAAACTGGTCCAAATAGGGCATGAACACCCTATTCATCAGGTCTATGAAGGTAGCTAGAGCATTCGTCAACTCAAATGGCATAACTAAGAACTCATAATGTCCATAACGGTGCGAAATGCTATCTTCTGTACATTTGATTCACTAATCAGCAGCTGATGATATCCGGATCTCATATCTTTCTTGGAAAACACCGATGCTCCCTACAACTAATCGAACAAATCCTCGATCCTAGGTAGTGGATACTTGTTCTTAACAGTGATCTAGTTCAACATCTGGTAGTCTATGTAGAGCCGAAGTGAACCATCCTTCTTCTTAACAAACAGGACCGGTGCTCCCCAAGTGAAACACTAGGATGAATAAATCCCTTATCCATCAGTTCCTATAGTTGATTCTAGAGCTCCCTCAATTCGGCGAGTGCCATCTTGTATGGAACCATGGAAATAGGACCTGATCCTAGCACCAAATCAATCATAAACTCCACTTCCCTGTGCGGTGGCATGCTAAGCAATTCCTTTGGAAAAATATCAGGATATTCTTGCACCACTGGCAAATCCTAAATCCCAATTATAGGTGAAGTAGAAACAGTCACACAAGCCAAATAGGTCACACTACCTCTTACCAAATGATGATAGGCTTTGATAGAAGATATCACCTTTCTAGGCTCACTCGGTCTGGTGCCTTGCACCACACACTAGCCGTGGCCTGGACACTCTACTGGAACCCTTCTTTTAGCACAATTTATCATGGCTGAATGTTGTGCCAGCAATCCATCCCTAGGATAACATCATAATCTTGCATGTTCATCAAAATCAAGCTGGCCTGAAAATTCTTGTCTCCCAGTTGAACATCCACTGGTCTTAGATACCTCTACGCTAGACTGTGTTCTCCCAATGGATTAACCACATCCAGGTGGAATGCAAATCTAGCAGGTCTAGTCCCGATCTCAGTAGCAAATGACTCAGAGACAAAAGGAAAAGAACTCCCAGAGTCGAATAAGACTCGAACCATCCGGTCAGTCATAAGAAAGGATCCTAACATCAACACATCATAACCATAATCATAATCATAACAAAAGATAGTATTGATTACATATAGGATCCATTATTACAAGACAAGATTCAACTCATACAGCCGTACTAATTCTCACCTTCCACAACATCTCCTGATGGACTAACATCTGGGGCAGTAATGGAGAGCACTCTCCCTTTGGTAGGCTGACGAGGTGTATCTCCCGCTGGCTTTGACTCACTAAGAAAATCCATTAGATAGTGTCTGGACTTCCCACAGTTGTAGCACACTACACTATCTAAGCTTCTCTACCTGTGCCAACACTGCGCTGCTATGTGCCCCTTCTTACCACAGACATGGCATGGTCCTATCTTCGAGCCACTGTAGGATCCCGCATGGCTGAAACCAATACTTTCTTCCCTACCGAATATAGACTGCTCCTTCTACTTCTTTCTAGAGCTACTAGAACTCTCAGAACTTGGCACTCTAATCACTAAAGGTTGAGAAACAGAAGGTCGAGAGACAGACTTCCTCTCTTTATCCTTCTTAGGATACTCTTCTTGGAGCAGCCTACGATCATCCTCATAGCGACTTCCAAGCTCAATGGCATCCGCCAAGGTCTGACAACTAAAGCCATTGACTCAGGATCTCAGCACAGGATTAAGTCCCTCCATTAATTTCTTCGCTCTGTTCTTCTCGGAAACCACAGCCTGAGAGAACTACTCTAGCTGAAGGAAGGACAACTCATACTCAGCCACAGTCAAACTACCCCACTTCAGGTTCCAGAATTCTCTATCCAACTTATCCCTCTCATGCTCAGGGAAGAACCTCTCATAGAACACCTCCTATAACATTTCTCAAGAAATCATCAATAGGTCCACATTTGGAAACTTGGTGCGGCGTGAAGCCCTCCACCACTGATCCGTAGCACCCTTGAGTTGAAATGCTACGATCCGGACCCACTTCTCTACTAGACACTCGATCCCCTCTAGGATCTTCTCTACCTCTATGAACCAAGTCTCACACTCCTCTGGTGTGCCATGCCCATCTAGAGTTGGTGAGCGTAGTAGGCAAAACTGCTTGAACCAGGTGCTGGAGGAAAATACTGTGCATGCAGTGGCAGTGAAGCTACAGGTGAAGTTACTAAGCCTGTTGTCGGAACAGCGGCAATCTATGGCAACAACCACAGGGGTGATGTGACTGTTACTACATGCACCTCCTGAGCAGGCAGGATCCTCAGGAACAGGACAGACAGGAGCAGTCAGGGTAGGATCCAAAGAGAAGGCCACGCTTTGCAGCCTCTGTGCAAGGGATAGAAGCTGCTAAGACTGGATGGTGGCAGAACCATCGGTAGCAGTACCGAGGGTCAGAATAGCAGGCGGCTGGGATGTCATAGGGGGCTGGAAGCTCAAAGAGGATGTTGGCTGAATCCCTAATGAGGAGACAATCGCAGCAAACTAAGAATCCACAGAATGAGGATCAATAGAAGGATAGGGTACTGGCAGATCAGATACCCTCGAGGTTGTTACGGTAACCGCCTCCGTTGCGGGCTCCAGACCGATGAAGGTCTGCCAGTGTCCTGAAACCGGAGGACGAGGAGCCCTAGGTGCTGGGAAGAAGCCACCCTAGAGCGATGGAGTAGCAAATGAAGTCAAGGTAAGAGAATGAGGAGGGGCGACAGTAGGAAACCCCTCCAGAGCTGCAGGTGCAGAAGTCTCAGAAGCTCACTGGGCCATGAGGGACCGCGAACGGGTATGGATGGGGCTGTGATTGAAAATAAGAGGATGACGCCTACGAGGAGATATCGTCGAAAAATGACGGAAGCTCGGGATCAAACAGTCGAGAACAAAGCCTCGAGAAAGAGGTCACAGAAAGGAACTCCTAGGCTCAGACCTAGGAATCTGCAAAGGACTCAATTCCTGGCAAAAAAAGGAATGGAAACCCTAAGTGTCAGTAGAGAGAGAGAAAAGAAAAAAAAGACAAGACAACACAAGAAAACAAGTTAGCTTTGCAATTGTTTGTTAGGGTGACATGAATGGCACACAAGCACATGAATGCTACTAACATGCTCTCTCTCACCATGCATGTCCCATATGGGGTTGACCACATGGGACGCACTCATGGGTTTGGGTTTTGACTTTGGTCAGAAAGTGATGTTCCCGTTCTAAATCCTGGCCGAAGCTCAGGCGGTGAACGAGTGGTGCGTTGGTGGCCTCGTCTCCTGCAGTAGCATGGAGCTGTACCCTCTACTAGCACCGACACGACCCCAGACAAAGGGGGATGAACCAGCAACACGTTCTATGGCAAAGCAGTAGAACGGGCTGCAAGAATCATCCTTCGCAAACTATGGGTGGACTCAAAGGAGAAGATGCATGCCCTATATGATCAAACATGCGATATGCTTTGTGTGTTTTACTTGCATTTTATTAAACCAGAGGGGATTGTGAGCATTCGTCTCTAGTTAAGCCTTATTAATTGTTCCACTGAGTTTGTGTGTTTTAACCAGAGGGAATTTATGAGCATTTGTCTCTAGTTTACACCTTATTTGATTGTTCATCTGAATTTGTGTGTTTTATTGAACCTGATAGGGAAGCAAACAAGTCTCTACTCTCCTAATCATGGCAAATCCAAAAAAGAAGGGAAAAACACACAATTTACATCCAAAAAGTCAAGCAAATGCGTAAACATGGCATGTGCTTGTGTAGTGCTCAAGTAGGTGAATAAAACGCAAGTATCGACAAACAAAGCATGAATCAAAGCATGTGCATGTGCAGTGGCATAGCAACAATGTAAAGAAAGGAAAAGACATGTGCTTGCTTTATGGCATAGCAACATCAAGCAAACAAGCAAGAAGCAAGCAAACCAAAGACAAGTAGGAAAACCAGAACGAAAGCTAGAATCTGGTTATCCCCAACGGAGTCGCCAGTTCCTGTGACCATGCCGGTGGAACCCCTAGGTGCGGTTCACCAAACCTTACTCCGGTGTGCGGAAACACACTGGGAGGTCCGATACAGTCACGGCGAAAATGGTGAATCCGGAGGAAAAGACAAGACTCGGAAACACCAAAGGGAAGACAAAAAGGATAAGGAAAGGAGTCGCCACCTAGTCTTTTAATGAAAAGACGAGGAAAACCAAAAAAACCCACAAAAAGGCAAAAAGCAAACAAGATGCAAAGATGCATGTGTGATCCGTGCCTAATGGATAATGCAAGATGAATGCGGGCCAGATAAAGGGTAAGGATTCTGGTTACGCATGGGGAAGGGGTTAGGCACCCCCATGCGCCCGAGAAAACTCGGTCTTTCTAGGTTTCCTACTGTCAATTGTCTGCTAAATGTATGCTTGCTTATTCTATATGCTCATGCATGGATGTGACTAAAAAACATGCCAAATCAATGAGAAGTGAAATCAAAGGGAAAGAAGTTAATCCGAGGGTCGAATGTAGGCATTGTTAATGCCGCTTTACTGTACGCCCTTGGGCGATGAGGAAAATCGTGAAACTCTCGGAAAGTGTCTCGCAAAACAGCGGAAATCTGAGAAAATCAAAAAGGGGAAAATAATCAATGTTTCGGGACCATGTCGGCTTTGTAGGCCTTTTACTGTACGCCCTCGGGCGATGGAAAACCAAAACAGATAAAAAGTCGTGGAAAACCGAGGAAAACCTGGAAAACAAGGTAAAGACTAAGCTTGGAACATAACTAGAAAGTGTGCACCAAGTAGGGAAGAAAAGATGGAAAAAACTGTGCAAAAAGATGTGAAAAGTATGCAAAATGCAAGTGTGAGTGCAAATCTGAAGAATGCAGGGGGGTTTGTGTAAAAAACCCAAAATCCGAGAATAGTCGAAGTCCGGAAGCCCAAATCAGCGAAAACACATGGGAAAACACATTGCATGCATGTATCATGAAATCTAGGGTCAAATGCTCTTTCTAGTGCAAAATGAAGTTCTCTAGGGGCTAAAATGCAATTTACCCACTAATGCATGCAATGTATGTCAAATCAACACAAAATCTGGATATAAATGCAAGGAAAATACTCAGAAATGATTCAGGGGCAAAACAGTCATTTTACCCCTATAAACAGCAAATCAAAGTAATTAATTAAAGCACAGGGGCTAAACTGCAAAATACCCAACAACCAAAGCATACAGGAATCATTCTGAAGAAAATAGGGCTAAAAGTGCAATTAAACCATGAAAACATGCTTCTGGAATGTTTTGAAACAAAGTCAGGGAGTTTTATGCAATTTCCACAGCAGAATAAGCCTTCTGGAAGATTTCTGTAAAAGATAGGGGTCTAAATGCATTTTTTCCAGTGAAAACATGCTTCTGGAAAAGTTTCAGAGAAGTATGAGGGCTAATATGCAATTTAACCAACAAAAACAACTATCCAGAGAGTTTTTGAAACATGTAAGGGCTTAAATGCAATTTTCACTGTAAAAATGAACTATCAGAAACATTCTAAGGAATTGTAGGGTCTTACATGCAATTTTCACAGAGAAAATGAACTTGCAGGAAGTTTTTAGGAAAGTGCAGGGTCCTTTTAGTAAAATGTCTGAAAGAAAACATGCTTCAAAGACTCTAGGGGCTTTTATTAAAGTTTTAAACTCAGAAAACATTATTTTAAATGTTCAGGGTAAAACATGTAATATTTTCAGTTAAAACTTTATTCGAAACATTT
>JAMKQA010047627.1:0-15346 GCA_024699735.1 Posidonia australis | reverse complement strand
CTTAAGTGTTGAACTATGGTTAAGTGAGTGGTGGTTACAGTATGGGTATTTTGGTGTAACGGAGTGCTAAGTAATGTCACACAAGTAAATATGCATTTTCCAAGGGGATACTAGCAAATATGCAACTTTCTAAGGACATGCAAACAAAAAAATCCTAAAAATTATGTGTACAAATACATGTATGTGTATAAAAGAAGCATATCACGTGAAAAGAAGAAAAGGGGGTTTAGGGAAATAATTCTAGACTATGGGAGAGGTAGAGACAATAAGAACAACCTAAAGGAAGAAGAATCTTGGGTGACCCTTCCCAGTGCTTTCTGAATTTTAATGGGGAAAAAACTTGGTTTGGCAACGTAACTCAATCTTAATAAGCCTGGAGCGGTAGAAGTAATCCAATTGAAGTCCAGCTCAATGCTGCTTAGAAATGGACTAATGGATTTATCATAGAGGCCCATGGATTAATTGCCTGAAGCACAACATGTGTAGGTAGACATGGAAAACGGGCCGGGCCGGGTCAGGCCCGGGCCCACAAAAAACGGCCGCGGGTCTGGCCCGGCCCGGCCCGCCGGGTAGGCCCAGTCAGGCCCGTGCACAACGTGGGAAATGGCCGTCGGCCCGTGGACCCGGCCCCAGGCCATGGGCCGTGCCGGGCCCAAGGTCTGTTGCGTCCGACCCGGTCCGGTCCGATTTCCATGTCTATGTGTAGGATTAGTTTTTCTGTCAATGCTATTGTTATTTGCTAAACACACAAGCTTCTGATTTTTCTTTGCGAATATAAGCAATCCTGTAAAACAAAGGTCGAAAGTTCATTTCTACAAAAATGAAATAAAAATCCCTTTCGTGTTGTTTAAATTTGAAGCAATACTTGCGGAGTTGTGGTTGCATTTCTGTCTGCTGTCCTATGGTGATTCCAAAGAAGTTGCTTGATGACACGTATAATGACTACTGAGCAAAGATCATGATTCAAACTTGGAATCAATCGTGATAGAGAAGTGAACTGGTGATCCCCATGAATGTGGTGGTAACAAGCCTTCTTGTTGCAGGTCTTTCACAAGTCCATTGGATCTGCAGATAAAAGAATCACTCACCCGATAACTCGAGAACTGGACCAGGGAAAAGAAAATGGACAGAATAAGATATTGTATCGCTGCTGATGGCACCAGATGCATGTGATTTGTGATCCCAGAATGAAGGAAGATGGCCACAAAACACCAGTTTAAAATGCTGATACATCAAGTTTTCACGGTTAAAGAATACAACTTCAACTGGAGTCAGTCTTTCTAGACCAGAAGATTGACAAGGTTCGTGCCGACGCCGGCATACAAAGTTGTCTCGCAACTCTCTGGACCTCGTATTAATGCTACCCACTTAATTTGATTCGTCATTAATGAGATGCCATGTGGTAGATCAGGGACATGAATGTGCGACACCAAGTTTTTGATAAGGGCTGCCGACTTCTGTTAAGCAGTAAACTAATAATTTAGAGGCAAAACTGGTATATGCAATAAGCCAGCATCATTTATTCCAAATACATATAAACAAAAACTTTATACTACAAGCCTTAGAAGGCTAAAACTAATAAAACAATATGTGATACCTGAGACCACATCACAATTTTTGCCACCAATGAGAAACCTAAGTATTTTTCTCCTGTGCAAAAGATTTGTTTTTCTATCTCGATGCACTTTATATCCTGCTTTTGACTATTCATCGTACCCCTTCGAAAAAAACATATTCTACAAAGTACAAACTGAAGTCATCAAGAAGCTGTAGCTATTGTATCTGATGTTGTTTGAACAGCAATTGTGCATAAAGTAATTCATTCCAAGAATCGGGCACACCAGGCAGACACCAATGACTGCAGTCCTGATACCGGTCAGGCGACTTCCCCTCTGCCTCTGTCAGCTTGGGCTTCCGATATATGGATGGATGAGCATCCTTCCTGTAAGCTGTCATTCTTGTGATGTTTAGGTAAGATACAGGAGTTTTCATTCCCTTCAGCACCGATTCGAGAACGTTCATTTTTGAAGGATAAGAAGAAAGATACTTCTCATTCTTGATAGGTTGCGTCTCTGAATGGCATTGTCCACCAGAATTCCATTGACCACCTCTGATGATCAAAGGAGACACAATGGTTTCAGTCACCATTGCTGAAAATCGGATAAGCAACGAACAGAATTTACATCAGAAAAGAAATGTTTCCAAATACCTGAAATGGACAGCAGAGTAACCCCTGAAGAAAACGAGGGATTTTTTGGGGTTAATATTGGCATCGAGCCACTTAGCCCATGTGTTGAGTGCTTTATGAAATGCTTCCACAACATTTAGTTCGCTATAAATACGATCACCTTCTTGATAGTAATCTTTCCTGCAATGTAAGCCGCATCAACCGTCAATCTCAAATTCAGTGTAGAGAGTGAGCTCAATCTTTTGATGGATCAATTTCTAGATTACCCTTTTGAGGTCTTGTAATGAGTCCACCAATGGCCCGTATTGAACACAATGATATCTGCATCCTTGTATCTGGAAAATGAC
Organism: Posidonia australis; assembly: GCA_024699735.1. Taxonomy (NCBI): domain Eukaryota; kingdom Viridiplantae; phylum Streptophyta; class Magnoliopsida; order Alismatales; family Posidoniaceae; genus Posidonia; species Posidonia australis. The sequence continues at coordinate 12,811 of JAMKQA010047627.1, read as the reverse complement.
CTCTCAATTATATCGAGCCGGAGTGTTTCCTTCTTCTTCCCATTAGTATCGGCCATCTCCCATTCTTGAACAAGAAATGGTGAACGGAAGAACTCCACTGTGCAGCCATAATCCTACTCAAACAACAGGAAATACAAAGATGAGCAAGCTAGAGAACACAATCCAATTTCAAGACATGAAGAGAAACAAAGTCTATAGAAATTGAAAAAACACCTTAAACAAGAAGGAATAAGAGCCTTCCGTCCGAAACTCATGCCTTCCGGTTGCTTCAGAGACCTTACTTTTATCCTTAACAGAATTCCTCAATATACAAATGAGAGATTCCCACATGTTTCTGTTGAGTGAATCGCCGACAAAAACTAGCCGCTTCCCTCTCAGTCTCTCTAACATATCAGTTGCATTCAATCTACCAAAAAATATATATAATTCATATGAATTCTGCAGAATTATTGGGTAGATAAAAACTCTGCCGAAACATTGATCTAGACTTAAGGATTAAGTGATACGTACAGACCTGGGAATGTTACAGCCGCTTGGCTGCCACCGGAGTTTCTGGTACGATCGATCCGGTCTTCCATTCAGGAAACAATTAAATTGCTCGTCGATATGAGGGCAAGAGCCTTCTGGGTACATAGGATAAGACTCATCCTCTACCCATGTCCCATGAAATACATCACAATTTCTCATAGCCTCGACGCTCCAGTCCCTCTTATGGCCGCTCTCATTCGAAGAAACTGGTGCCGCCGACATCGATGATGGCGAAGATTTATACTTAGCCAATGAAGCTGAGATGTTTGAGATCCTGTTCCCTCCCAAAGAGCCCTTCTGGCTTATTGTTTCTAGTGTCGAAGAATTAGTTCTCAGAGGAGATGTGTTTTCTCCCTTAGCTTGATTCTTCACAGCAACTGTTTCTGCTCCTTTCGCTGGGTTGCTTCCTGGAGCTTGGGTTTTTGCAGTAGTCTGATTCTCCACTGGATCTCCACTTTGCTTTGATGAACTCCCCGGCATTGTCTGATTCTTCCCCAAAATCCCATTTTGTTGAGACCCAGCTCCTGATGAAGCCTGGTTACTCGTGGAAGCTCCACTCTGCTGAGACCCGGTTCCTGTCTTGGCCTGTTTCCCCGGAAGAACACCACCACCCTGTTGTGACTCACTTCCAGAACTCGTCTGGTTCTTGGCAAACCCATCATTTCCTCTCGACCTAATTCCCGCCATTGTATGATTCTTCCCCAAACCACCATCCTTCGTCGGATTCCTCCCCAAAACACCATCCTTCGTCGGATTCCTCCCCAAAACACCACCTTTTTTAGAACCGAGACCCTGGGACGCCTCCCCGGACGGAGAGGTGGAGTTTGGAAAGAACCGGAAGATGAAGGAAGAGAATTGGGACCGGTAGGAGGCAGTGGAAGTGGTGGCGGTGACAAAGAACTCGTTAAACCACGGGGAGCCCTCACCGGCGGGGCAGAAAGCCATGTAAGCCGTGCAGGCGACAAAGGCCAAAATGAAGCCGTAGACGAAAAGCTTCGTTCTTCTAGTTCTGAGGATGTAGAACAGACTCCTCACGTCTGAGGCGAGGCTGCCGCTTGGGTTATGTTTCAGAGAGACTACACCCATGGCAGCAGCAGCGGAAGAAAAAGAAGAAGAAAGTTCGGATTTTTATGGCTCTGCAGATGTTGAGGGTAAAGATTGGATTTTTATTGCCCTGCAACTGCTAATGGCTGGACCAAGGGAGTGGAAAAGGGAGAGGAACGAGGAGATTGAAGACTCTAGTGTTGAGTGTTAGAGCCGAGGGAGAGAGAGAGCCAGCGCAATGTTTTGTTTTTTTGGAAACGAGAGAGAGAGATATTTATGGTTGTTTCTCGTATAATTATGGACCAAGGGAGCCCGGAGTGAGTAAATTATGGAAGTGGCTGTTAATTAATTACGAGTGAGTGTTGGAGAAAATGGAGGAGGAACATTGCTAGCTCGTATAATAACTTACTAAAAAAATATACTTAAGTCTACCAAATTATGTTCTGTATTACATTTCATCAGATCTTGGGATAAGCAATCAAATCCACATCTCTAGTTGTCTGTTTTCCATATATTTTTGGATCCTAGCATTCAACAAATCTCGTCGATGATGGTAAACTTCATTTATTTTTGGACCAGCAAGTCACATTTACTGTATTTATATGTACTAGATTTTCAACACGATAAGGTTATTCCTTCAAAACAGTTTCTGTTTTTGCATCTTTGAGATAAGTGACTTCTATCATTTTGCCTTGTCTGGAAAGTACAGAAGTGGACCACACGTTTTTCTCAGGAGTTATTTTGGTATTATGACATTTTGGACTGTAATATCAATCAAATGTTCATGTTACAAATAGATGGACAAAGATTGAGAATAGAAAGCAACCATATCCTTGGGACTTTTCTTCTTCTTCTAATTACCATCGATTTTCATGAATTACCTGCTGGAATTGATTTAGGAGAGAAAATGCATTCTATTCGTCCAAAATCAATGCATCATCCATCAGTATGAACGATAAAGTTTGTTTGTGTTTTCTTTTTTTTATAATTTGTTTTTTTCGACACTAGCTCATAGATTTGTTATACATTCACCTAGGCTTCTAATTTTCTCAATATATTTTGGTAAAGTTCAAAACTCCTCACAGATGAAAAACAGTGCAACTTGATGAATTTTGAGCTCTTGTTGTAACCATGAAGTTTCTAAACCAACTCTAACAGCAAGGTCGATCGTGTGAGTCCCACACTATGGCTTCGAAATTGGTGTATGATTGTCAACTATTATTTGTATTAAAAAAACTATTTCGTGATGGTTGGAATTTAAAGGAGAAAAGGCATTTCATCATCCTAAAACTCTATGCAATTCTTGAATCACAGATGTATCTATCAAAGAGCAGACACAGATTTGATAAGCACTAAACAAAACAAAAAAAAACTAAAAATTAAGAAAAAATAATATATTATTAAGAAAAAAAAGAATGTATTATAAGCTCAAAACATATTTTATGGTTGTAATGGATGTTAGATGTTCAAACACCAAAGACAATATACTATAGAAAAAAAAGACCTTTTTTAGGGAAAAAAAAATAAGATTTAATATTTGGTATCAACAATTATGTTATTTTAAATAAATAAATAAATAAATAAGATTCCACGAGCCATTTAAAACACGTCGACCATTTTTCCACCTGACTTTGGACTGATCATTCCTTCTTCTTCTTCTTCTTATGACGAAGAAAGAATCTACATATGCCAAAGAAAAAATAAACCGACTTAAAGTGGACCATTTTATTTTTTCAGGATTTTTGACGGAGACCTTTGCTTTCATAATCTGCGAGTGTTTTCTTTGTGGGGCCAAATTAAACACGGAAGGTGGTCGTTGGTCAGTGATAAATAAGAAGAAGCCCTCGTATATTAACATCTGGTACGAAAAGGTACACGTCATTATTAAATCCAGCAAAAGCAGAAAACTCCAGTTGTGCTCTTTGTTTTTCGTATTCTAATAACACTGTTGCCCCCGTGCACACACTACGATGGCCGTTAAAATTACCCTAGACTCCCTATCTCTTTCGGCTTGACGGCGAAATCACAGCCCACGGCTTGTGCGATTATAATTATCGTTTTCAAAAAAAAAACATTGTTGTTCGTACTGGTGATTCTCTTCTCTCCTCCTTGTATTTCTTTTATTTATTTATGTAAAAATAAGGATTAGTATTTCTTTTATTTATTTATGTAAAAATTGAAATAAATTTTTATTCCATATAAGAGTTGTAATAAAATTATTCTATTAAGTCATTCTAATACATACGTACATGTGATAACTTTATTTTTTGTGTAACAATAATGTATATTTTAATATAACGTATATTAAATATGTGGTTTAATTTCTCGGTGTGTCGTATGTTATTCTGCATATGAGAATCATGGTCATCTCCTTTTTCTGTCGACATGTGGTGGTTTGGGTTGCTTCTACTTTCCAATTTGATTTCTTTGGCTCCATTCTGGACATTTTGTTGAGGATACCTGGTCTTGCTATTGGGCATCTTAGACGATGGGCATTGCTTTCACTTCATTTGGCGAGAGAGAAATACGTAGCTTTTTTTATGATCACCACGGGGCTCGTAAACTGCAGCAAATTTGCGAATTTATTGTAGGGATTATGAGCTTCAAGTCTTAGGGTGTTTCTTGTTTTACAGGTACTCTTCTTGTATATGCTTCATGATCTTTACATGTGATTTTTCAAATATACATATATACTTAAGTGTTTGTCATCCTTTTGCATTACAAAAAAAAAAAAGTTTTAAATTAAATATATATTTTAATAATCAAGTTTATTAATGTTAATCTACAAAAATTTTTTATTCATTCCAATACTTAATTTACTTTTCAACTGAATCAAAATTTCTCTAAATACACACTCATTCATATCTTAAAGGAAATCATTTTCAAATAAAATAGTAATACTATAAGAATATTAATTTTCCTTATTTTTAATCACTTTCAACTCGTTCTTATTTTTCTTATTATTAATTTAAAAGCCAAACTTAATGGTTAAGTAATGAATGCACGGGTTGGGAGACACTCATCCGGGTCCCATGGATTTGGCCAGGGGCACTTTTAAATTCTTCAATAGGGAGATTATCTCCACTTTAGCAAGAATTAAAAAACTGTTTCAATTTTCTAAATAACTTCACCACATTTCAAGTCAAAAATGGGAACAGCATTATTTTCTGGGAAAATAAATGGTGGTGTGGGGAAAAACTAAATCATTACCTACAAGATCTTTTTAAGTTGGCTAAATTTAAAAAGACTTCAATAGCAAAAATAATGGCAATTTATAGAACAGATTTTAATAAATTGTTTATTGATCCTTTTTCATATGATAATTTAGACAAAATTCAATCCCAAGTGGACATACTTACAGATATTCTAAGTACCATAACGCTATATCCAGAGGAAGACACTTTGAAATGGACTCCCTCTACAAACTACTATACTGTCAAATCAAGATACCATGTTATAAATGATGGTGGACTTAGATTTCAATTTCATAATGAAATTTGGCTCAGTTGAGTCTCCTTAAAGGTTAAATTATTTCCCTGGTTGGTATTATCTAATAATGTTTTAACTAAAGTCAACCTTTGTAAAAGGAGTCGGATTGGTTCGGATATATGTACCTTTTGCAGAGGTTTTGAGGAAACCACTAATCATCTTTTTATTACTTGTCCCTTTGCTACAACTATATGGTATGCATTTATTAAGAGACCACTATATCCTGTTATATGTTCTATTCCTGACTTATTTGAATTCATTCCCATCCAGTTATCTGACTTCCATCTTAAAGGCAGTCACACTTTGATTCAGATTATTTTGTGGTTTATACGAAAGGAGCGGAATAACAGAATATTTAGGAGATCATGTAAACCTCCTCTTATTATTATTAACGAAATTTTATTTGTTTGTCATTCCTAGATTTACAACTTGGGTATAGGTTTTGAACAAAAAGAGGTCCTTCATGCCATAGCAGTCATGGATAATGAAAGGACTTTGGAGCACACAACTCATGCTCCACAAAACAACAGGATTCAGGATTACTACCAGTCCACCAGGAATGTTAATAATAATACCCCATCTTTTGATTAATCTCTTGTTAATCGAACTATAGTGTTCTGATTTTTTTTGAATACTTTGATTCGATCTGATATTGGCTATGTTCATTTTGGAATTTGGAATCTTTTGTTTCAACTAATCTGTAATTGATGATGAACAGTACTGTGGTACAGACAGATTGTGATTGTTTCCCATATTAATTAATAGATTACTGTTTACAAAAAAAAAACACTATCCCCACGGCTAGACAATCATGAATCATGCGGGCTTGTTTATCAACATCAACTTGTGTAATGTTCTGATTTGGCTCATTTCTTTACTTATTCCCTCGAGATTTAAATAGCTTGTAACGTAAGTATTCCCCTTTTTTTTTTTTTTTTGGCTCATCCCCATACGATGCTGATGTTGACAAGCCTGTTGACCTTTTTCTATTTTCCATGTTGGATTGTCATTTTATTCTTCCTAAAGGTCGTGCTTGAAGAGCATGTTATCTTTGCTCATGAAGTTGGTTTTCACCACTCATGTTGTTTTATATTAACAAGAGAACACCCCACTTCTCGTGGACCAACCTTCTTAATTTCATTATTTACGTATTCGTTTCGGTGCAAATAAATTATATAAAAATGTAATTTTGGGAATTAAACTTATAAGAATTATTCTCGTCTACAAAGACTACATGAATAATTACTTGAAACCTCTTTACTATATAAATTCCCTTTTGTTTTAAACTTTATATCATTCTATATTCTATTTGAATATTCGATAAGTAGCAAATTATAAAAATACATAGTCTACAATTAGATTGGGACACTACTGTCCTGAAATAATTTGAGTATGAAACACCAATTCAAATCAAAATACTTAAGCTGTAAATTACTTCAGTACCTTAAGTAGAGCTTGGTTGATGGGAGTTATCAAGGAAGCAAGTTCACTATGTTCTTGGTTCAAGAGGGTATCTAGATAAATAGTTATTTTAGAATAGTATTTCTACAAAATGAAGGAATAAGGAGGGTATATCTACAAAATGTCTTTATTTTTTTACTTCTAAAAGTCCTCCCTTGAGTTCAAATAAAATCCTTAACTCAATTGAAATATTATACTTTAAACACTACCCGAACATATGAAGGATCGATAAGCAACACTACACTGGTGGACAACATGTACCAACTTCTCACCTAACATGAGTATTGCACTCTTTAGGTTGTGGTGGTAAACGGCGCTCCTCCAAGTTAGAATCAAAGAAATTATTATAGTGCGATATTAGTTATTTTATTCTTACTCATCTACGTATGCAAGATTCTTTAAAGCATAGAAAATGGAACTTCCTGGATTATCTAGGCCGATAAAGAAACACGTTAGGGTCCACATACCACAAGCCTATGCTCCATGACCATAACCATGACGTGAGACCTATGTATCCTCGAAAATATTTGGAAAGCAAAGCGCATATACATCTTTTGCAAGTTTCTCCTCACTTTAGTAACAGAAAAGACGTTTAAAGCTTACCAAAAGGCTGTTAACATAATATTTTTTTTCCAAAAGGACACATAAAGACCACTCTTAAAAAGATAAGTCATTAACCACAAGAAAAAAGCAGTGCTATGCCATGTACGTCTAAGCCTATGTATTGTCAAGAAATAGCTTAGATCTTCTAGGTTGTAAAGCACCATGTAGTTATAAGTCATGCTCTTCCTCTCTTTTGAGTTTTCATCTGATACTTCTTTTTTTCTTTTTCTTTGATAATGAGAAGTGAGGAATTGCACAGTTCATTCTTGGGTTTTTTTACGTGCAAGGTGACATATTTAGTTCTTCCTCTTCTTCAAATGCTGAGACTACGTGATTAGCATCTTTAGACCTCGTAGTCTTCTTTTGGTTCTTCAAACGAGACAGTCGACATGGTGACACCCAACGGCCAACCACGCCACAGGATGAGATATGTGGCATCAATGGCTCTCCAACCACTGTTGTCAACCCACCACCTTGTCCACTCATTGAGACAAAACAAGAGTCACATTATTGATCTTGTGCAAACTACTTCCACCAGTTGTCATAACCCCGTCACTTGTCGCCAGTCACCAAGCTCTGACTGCACCGTCGGCTCTAGTGCATCCTCTTGCTAGTCTGGAGTAGATCAAAACAAACCTCAAAGTTCCTGTACAACTAGTTCCCCTCGATCATTCTAGGGCTTTTATCATTCAATCTTTGTTTCTCATGTCGTTATGTATGGCTAAGGTATTTTTATTTCAAGATTTTCATACCGTTGCTAAGGTATCCACTAGTAGAAATATTTCTGGGAAATATTTGTATATAGGTATAGGTGTGATTGATGGTCTTCTTGTTTATGTTGTTGTTGTTTTTTTTTTCATAAAGAAAGTTTTTCTTACTTTCTTCAACTATTAAGACAAGAATGGGGTAAAATTGATTTGTTTCCTAATGTATTTATTAACATTAGTTAGGGCTTGATGGAGGAATTTTCCTTCTTTGTAGAAATATATTAATTAGTAGAACCTTTGGTAAAAGAAAAAGATGTTTATCAAAATTTTATTTTGTGAACAAATCCTAAAATGTTATTAGGAATCAATAAAATGATTATCTTGGACTCAATTCAACCTATAAAAATTCCATGAAATGATACAAGTCTAGATTTAACAACAACAAAAAATTCACTCGTCTCACTCATCAACCTTACCTACAACCCATTACCTTACTGGATCATGGGTAGGATAACGATTAAAAATTTTTAATACAACTATTCACCCAACCCGCTACTCTTTAGGAAAGGACAAGTCGATTATGATTAAGGTAGACCCTAAATTTGACCCAACTCAACCCATTTACACTCCTATCAGAAGGGTTGCACAATTATCCTTGTAAGGAGTTGCTAGGGTCAACCGCATTGGAAAATCTCCCAGTAACACAAACCTTAGAGTTAAACATGTAAAAAGAGCCAGGTCAAGCTAGCCTGGCTTGAAAAAATGAGGGCCTGCAAAGGCCTAGTTTGGGCCAAGTTGGCCTAGTCTACTAACGAGCCAGGGTCAAATCGAGCCTCTATGGCTAGGACCTCGGTCCAACCCTAGTCATCAATCGACCCTTGTTGAACCAAGCCTGGGGGGTCGAGTCCTTTTCAAGTCCTTTGGCCCTTTTTGCTTATGTATATTAAAAATAATTAAAATAAAATATTCTTTTAAAAGTAATTATTCTTTTTTGTAAATCTCAAGATATATATATTCAATGTATAGTTAAGCATAAAGAAAAAAAGAAGAGTTAAGAATGTAGAAAGTAGAGAAAAGTTGAGAAGTTGCGCAGAAATGAGAGAGAGAGAGAGAGATATCTGTGTGTGTGTCTATGTAACGGTCCTCAAGCTGCTACCACTCAACACACCTACAAATTCCATTTTTTATTATTATCTTTTAGGCCAATTAAAATTAATCCAATTATGTAGCTAAAGCTAAATACACTCGACAACTGAAAATCTAACAAAAATAAAACTAAACTAAACTAAACTAAACACTCACTTGGATCCCTGATGTGTAGCAACGTGACTCCTCCAATATGCACTAGCAATCAACAGCTACTATCCTACACCTACTAGAATACACAAAAATAAAGCACACATCAGTGACCACTCAACGGTCACCCATCACGCACCCTACCTAACAACTCGGCAACCAATGTCGAAGACAACCAAGCATAGGCATTACACCCAAATGCCATTAAACCAAAAGGACATTCTACTGACGCTCAACGCACAAGCACTAGCATCCCGCATGGATACCGCAACATCAAACCAGGCAGTCAACTACCACTCGATAAGCCACAAAACCACAAAACCATGCCTTTAAAATTATTCTTTCTTTTTTCTTTTTAAAATCATATGCATGCACTTTTAAAACATTTCTATGCATATCTGAGATGGTCACTCTTGTCAAATCAAGCCCAAAACCACACAAAACACACAGCATGATCCCACGCACCATCTAGTAAACTAGATGGCCAACGGTGTATGAATACCCTCTATAGCATTCAAAACACCCACAACAACCATGAAGCACAACTATAGAGTCTTTGCTCTACACAACATGGTCTCCTCTGGACCCAAGCACAATACCAAAGCCACGAAGCCTTTGCTCCCAAACCACGGCCCACTCTGGATCAAAACCATGGAGCCATCGCACCCAAAAAACTACGCCTCAACAAGCGCCAAACCACGACCTCCTCTAGGCCTAGAGCCTGATCTCCTGAATCAAGACTATGTACAAACCACAAGCACAAATAGTGTGTAGAACTGCCTAGGTCAAGCAGACAATATTGGCCACAAGCAGTCCACTGAAGTGTGACCAACGGTACTTGTCATTTCCCAAACTCCTGAGAGAATGAGTCTCAGGATAGAAAGAGAGGGACAGAAAGGGGAAAGGTCATCTGTGTGAGAGAAAGAGTGAGAGAGAGAGAGAAGATTTTGAGCTTTTTCATAAAGTTATTATGAACTTTTCTTATGACAATTAAGTCACATTATTATTCATTCTATTATGGAGACCATCTATAATATTCTGTTTCTTAAATTTTGAGATTTGAAATCAATATTTTTCTATTTTTAATAATGGCATTTATTTCTAAAAAATGGACGATTGTAGGACTAGTTTTTGTTATTGTTCAGATTTAAGTATTTTTAATAATACTAATCGTAAACAGTAACAGTATTACTATTCATGCTAATTGCCTTTTTATAATTTTGTACAGGAAAAGCAATGGAACAAAGTTCCAATGAATTTTACTATTAATATTTTTTTTATTAGCATAAATTTAGTTTTTGTTACTATTCCATTGGAAATTATTTGTAACATATGATGTCTAATTACCCTAATTTTAACATTTAAGTATTACTAAAACTGATAATCATGAAATATATTACTGATTTAGTATTAGTTGTAATATATTAATGTTTTTTCTCTCACACTATGATAATCATGATTTTGTGCTTTTTTAAAATTTACCTTCAATTATTGTTTATAGATTTTTTTATGACAACTGAATCACTTTATTATCCATTCTATTATGGAAATTATCCATAATATTCTGTTCCTTAAATTTTGAGATTTGAAATCAATATTTTCCTATTTTGATTTTTAATAATAGCATTTATTTATGAAAAAATGGGCAACTATAGGACTGATTTTTGTTATTGTTCAAATTTAAGCATTTTTAGTAATACTAATCGTAAACAGTAACAGTATTACTACTTCATTCTAATTGTCTTTTTTATAATTTTTTATAGGAAAAGTAATGGAGCAAACTTCCAATGAATTTTATTGTTACTATTTTTAATTATTAGCATCAATTTAGTTTTTGTTCATTTTTGTTACTATTCCATGGAAATTAGTTGTAATATATCCAAAATAGTGTTACTATATCATACATGTTAGTGTTACTATTTTGATTTTAGTTTCAATTTTTTTTATCTATTTTATAATATAATTCATACAATTATGAATTTGTTGGTTTGTCATTGTAGTATATATATGTTGATATAGATTTTAGTGTTACTGTTTTATAGTAATCCATTATAGTGTTACTATTTTGTTATTATTCAGATTTAAGCATTTTTTTAGTAATACTATTTGTAAATAGTTATTTCTTGTTAATTTCCTTTTTTATAATTTTGTATAAAAAGCAAATAGAGCAAACTTCCAAAAAAAAGTACTATTATTATTTTTTAATATAGCATAAATTTAGTTTTTTCCAATTTTTTTATTATTCCATGGAAATTAATTTTTAATATATGATTCTTAAGTATCATGATTCTAACAAATTAGTTTTAGTGTTACTATTTTAATGTTTCATGTTAGTAAAATATTTTGATGATGGTGGAAAGAATAGGAGAATAAGAGAAAGAGCAAGAGAGAGAGATAAGAGAAAGAGCCTGGAGCAAGTAAGAGAGAGGAGAATGTGTGAGAGAATGAGTAAGAGGTAGGGAGAGATAAAGAGTCATAGTGTATGTGAAACAAAAAGTTGTAGGATTAGAGTCAATAAGAGTGATTGTGAAAGGAAGAGAGAGTTTGAGAGAGTCATGGGATGTGAAAGATTAAGTTGTGAAGTGTTGGTGGTTATTTTCTTTTTGGATTTCAAATTTAAATTAAAACTACCAGTGATAACTTAATTTGGTATGTGGTTTTAATCCATATTGATGATCAAGATTGATTCAAAGGAATGGATAGAATGAAGTCTCATTTGAGAGAAATGTGAGGTAACATGCATCAAATATATTCCCATTAGATCACCGATTTGTTCACAAAAAAGAGAAATGGTGCGGAAGATGACGGAGGAAATGTAAAAGAGGGAGGTGAAAGAGAAAGTAAGAGAAAAGTTGCCGAATATTGATTTCGAAGTTAATGCATGTTTGTTATTGATATTAATCTTAGATATGGAAGCACGCACATCTCCTAGATTGACGGAATGTGAAGATTTTACATAAATTACGTCTTCTTTGTTGTCGTTGAGAGTACTTTTATTTTTCAAAATGAACAGTTAAGATGTAATAAATAGTTTTGTATTGAATAGCCTAGATTTGGATCTTAATTAGGTTAAGTAGGGTAAGGTTCTACCAAATCATTAGTTTCTTTCTCTCTCTATATATATATATATAAATTGAGCCTAGGGGTCTGTTTGTACACAAAATTTGATAAGAATTGTTAAGAATTAGAATTCCAGAGTCAACAGGAATTACCTAGAATTGGAAAATAAAGGAAATTGATTTCCTGTTGACTCTGAAACTTGTTATTTGTGCATCCTCAGGAAAGTAAAGGAAATTAAATTTCTTCCTTGGCATCGTGGGAGGAGAGTGGTAGTAGCAGAGAAAGAAGAGGACCCACTCATCGCATCGTTTTCCTTCCTTGGCACTGCAATGGCGACGGACATGGCAGGGGCAGCGTCGGATCCGGAGGGCATCGACGGCGTGCGCATGACGTGGAACGCGTGGCCCTGGTCGAAGGTGGAGGCAAGCAAATGCGTCGTCCCGATCACCGCCTCCATCTCCCCGATCCAGTCCCACCCGGAGATCCCCACCCTCCCCTACTCCCTCCTCCGCTGCAAGCCCCCCTGCTCCGCCGTCCTCGACCCCTTCTGCCACGTCGACTTCGCTGCCAAGATCTGGATCTGCCCCTTCTGCTTGTTCCGCAACCACTCCCCCCCCCCCCCC
>JAMKQA010047626.1:0-13993 GCA_024699735.1 Posidonia australis | reverse complement strand
GGGTGAGGTGTGGGGAAAACCACCGGCTGCAACCTTAATACATGCATGAAGGAGTAGTTACATGCATGCTTAATTATCACCCCTACACGTACACCGGCACACCTCCTAGCTACCCACCAGCCACACCAACTACCCTCAAACACGAACCCCACACGGACCCACACATGAGCCCATAAGCTTAGTGCCAACCATGTGGGAACAAGTACAGGAACACACAACCAGAAGCCAGTCCATGAGGCCTAAGCCTAAAATCACGAAATACACAAACAGGCCTCGGAATAGTAACAACCGTCCAGGAATAAATTCATTAAAATGTAAATAATTACAAAATGAACTTATGGATGTTACATCCTAGCCACCTTAAAAGAAGATTTCGCCCCCGCAATCACTAGTAGGTGAAAAGATACGGGTACTGGGTTAGGATGGCTTCCTCACGTTCCCATGTGGCCTCTTTGGCTCCATGATACTGTCATTGCACCAAGACTAGCGGAATCACCTTGTTCCGTAGCACCTGCTCCTTGCGGTCGATAATCTAGATGGCATCCTCCACAAAGGATAGATCTTCCTGAAGCCCCTCTGGTTGAACTGGGATCACATGAGATGTGTCAGCCATACACTTCCTTAGCATGGAGACGAGGAACATGTCATGCATAGACGACATCTGTAGACACCCCAATTTCCTAATTTTTGTAGGATGGAGATGGGGTGGCTGAGATGTAACCCTAATTGAATCCACTTAAGCCCAATTGAAGCCCATTAGGCCCAAGGAGGCCCACAAGGCCCAAATAGGCCCATTAAACCCTATGTGAGCCCACTTGGGCCCACAAGACCTATTTAGTCCCATTTAACTTATTTAGGCCCATTTAATTCATTTGGTCCCATTTAATTCATTTGGGCCCATGGAGGCCCACATAGGCCCATTAAGCCCAAGTGAGTCCACTTTGGCCCCAATGCCCATGAAAGCCCCCATAAACAATTAACCCATTTCTTTTCTTCCAATCCATACTTTATTTCTCCCTCTCCATATTCATTATCATCTCCACCTATTAAATTTTTTACCCAAATAATACAGGTCTTATTTCTTTCCTTCCTCCCCCACTGAACCGACTTGATCTCCATTAGTCCCTCACGATTTAGCCTCAAGTCATCCTTCCTTACTGAGCTCAGCCTCCAGTCCATCTCACCACCGATCCAGAGAGCCACCCAAGCTGCCCCAGCCATTGGATGAGTCGCCGGAGGAGCTTGGATCGTCGTTCATCCCTGTCGGCGACCAAGGGAGCAGTAGGGGACAGTGTTGGTTAGTTTGTTAGGTTGTTACGACTTTGATTAGGAGGTTAGAAGTTTGTTGGTCGATCTATTAGGGAGTTAGAGGTCTGTTACAGTGGGTCATCGTTCTTCTGCTCACCTATAAAAGGAAGGGTAGAGGCATGATTTAGAAAAACTTTCTGGTGCGAGAGAGAAGAGAGCAAAGCGTGCCAAAGAATTCCAGAGAGAAAGGGAAGCTCGCAGAGAGGAGAGAAGGAGATTCCAGGCGCTCTGGTGAGTTGCAGAGCTCTATCAAGCCAGGTACGCCCCTTCTGATCCCTCTTAGATTAATTCATAGCTTCCTAGATCCCTCCTCCTTCCTTCTGGACAATTCCGAACCATCTAGAGCCTTCCTTTAGTCGGAATTGGTCCCCAGGGCTCACCATCGTCGTTTCCCGGCGATGTAGGTGGGGGGGCCAATCCAGGGCACGGCCCTGGCCCCCTAGTCTCCTCTCCTTCCCCTCTAGTCTCCCCAGTGCTTTCCCGCTCCTTGGATTGCCACTCCGACACTTCCAGATAGCCACACGAGAAGGAGCCCAAAGACGTCACCAGAGAAGATGCCCAAAGACGCCGTCACCAGAGAAGATGACTCCTCCAGAGAAGGAGCTCGAGCCTCCTACTACGCCACGCACCACTGACAGCCTAAGAACCTTCCACCGTGTCCCGCGAGGCCACTAGAGCCTCCAGGCTCGATCCAAGAGCACTGGAGCACCCCAGCAGCGTCGCCTACTGGAGGAGGCCATGGCGGCGATAGGCGAGGCTATTCCTTGCGCTATCAACCACCACTCCACTCTAGAAGAGGCGAGGAAGTCCCCCGATGCCTCACAAAGCCACTGCAACCACTGGATCGTTGCGCCGATGCTCTCCAGAGGCCCCTTCTTCCGCAGCGTCGTCGCCGGAGCTCCGCAACGGTGGAGGAGGTGGGGAGACCGTTCCCACCAGCAGATCCTTGATCCACTCCAATGGATTCCCTTCTCTTTCTTCCTTCTTGCTTCTCGTGAGGTCTGATCTAAGATCAAACCACGGGAAGGCATTGTTTGCCCCCCCCCCCCGACGGTCGTCGGCGGCAGAGCTCCATCGTCGGCAGCCGTCGTTTCTTTTTTCCCTTTTTAAAAACAAATTAAAACATTTATTTTAATAAACTTCTGAAGCTTTTCTTTTCTTACATTCAGATCCTTTTTGTATTACAAGTAGGTCCTTTCATTACATATAGGTCCTCCTGTCATTTTTCCAAAATCATTTGAATAAAGTTTTCACTGAAAATATTGCATTTATCCCCTTGAACATTTAAAATAATGTCTTCCAGGCATTAAACTTTAGCAAAAGCTCTCAAGTTTTCTTTTAATGCATTTTATTCAGGAATTTTGCATAAGAGACCCTAAGCTTTTTTGAAATCTTTCTGAAAGTTCATTTTTCTGGTTAATTTGCATTTAAGCCCTTGTATTCTTTTGAAATCATACATAATGTTTATTTTTACTAGTTAATTTGCATTTTAACCCTGATTTCTTATGGAACTCTTCTGAATGCATTGTTTTGTTGGGCAATTTGCATTTTAGCCCCTATACTTCACTGATTTTACTCTGAATGCCTATTTTCTGGGGTAAAATGATTGTTTTGCCCCTGAAACTTTTTGGAACTTTTCTAAATCATTTTTACCCTAAATTTCCACCGAATTGTTTTAAATGTATGTTTTAGTGGTAAAATTGCATTTTAACCCCTAGGAAACTTCATTTTGACTAGGATTGCACATTTTTGCACGTTTGACCCTAGATTTCTTCATAATTGCATAGAATGTGTTTTCCTATGTATTTTTAATGATTTGGGCTTCAGAATATCAATTTTAATAGGAATTTGGGATTTTTGCACAAAACCCCCTGGAATTTTCATATTTACACTCACATATGCATTTTGCACATTTTTTCACATCTTTCCGCACAAGTTTTCTTGCCTTTCCTTCCTTGCTTTGTGCACGCTTTTCTAGATTGTTTTGAGCTTGGTTTTCTAGCCGCTTCACTGATTTTTCCCTGGTTTTCGCCTTTAGATTTGTTTTGGCTTTCCATCGCCCAAGGGCGTACAGTAAAAGGCTTGACAAAGCCGACATGGTCTCGAAATGAGGATTATTTTCCCCTTTTTGATTTTCTCAGATTTTTCCCAAATTTTCGCTGATTTGCGAGACACTTTCTAAGAATTTCTCGATTTTCCTCATCGCCCAAGGGCGTACAGTAAAGCGGCATTCTTAATGCCTACATTTGACCCTCGGATCAATTTTTTCCCTTTTATTCATTTCTTCTATTCGATTTGGCATGTATTTCGGTCATCTTTTGCATGAGCATTCAGAATAGGCAAGCATACATCCATAGACCATTGACAATAGGGAAACCTAGAAAGATCGGGTTTTCTCGGGCACATGGAGGTGCCTAACCCCTTCCTCATGCGTAACCAGAATCCTTTCCCTTTCTCTAGCACACATTCATTTGTGCATTATCCATTAGGCACGGAGCACACACATACATTTTGCATCTTATTTGCTTCTTGATTTTCTTGTGCTTTTTGGTTTTCCTGGTCTTTCCATTAAAAGACTAGGTGGCGATTCCTTTCCTTAACCTTTTATCTTCCCTTGGTGTTTTTGGGTCTAGTCTTTTCCTCTGGATTCACCATCTTCGCTGTTACCGTATTGGGTCTCCTCGTGTGCTTCCACGCACCTGGTAGGAGGAGAGCCGTGCAAGGGTTCCACCGGCATGGTCACAACATCTCTGGTAGTTGATCTAGCCGATAAGCAGCGTCACCGATCCTTTAGGTAATCTGATACGGGCCAATATAGTGAGGACTCAGCTTCCCACGCTTCCCAAATCTCATGACACCCTTGGTCGGCGACACCTTCAGATACACATAGTCTCCCATCAGAAATTCTAGCGGTCTTTGCCTCTTATCAACATAGTTCTTCTGCCGACTCTGTGCAGCCAATAGCTTGCTACGGATCAAATCAACTTTGTTCGCATACAGCTGCACAAGCTCAAGACCAATCAACTGACGCTTGCCCACCTCGCCTCAGCAAGTTGGCAACTTGTATGGCCTACCATACAAAGCTTCGTACAACACCATCCCAATGCTCGAGTGATAGATATTGTTGTAGGCAAACTCAATCAATGGCTGATGGTCCTCCCAACTCCCTTGCAAGTCGAAGGCACATGTTTTAAGCATATCCTCTAGTGTCTAGATAGTCCTCTTTATTTGACCATCCGATTAAGGATGAAATGCCATGCTATAGTTGAGTATTGTGCCAAAGGCCTCCTACATAGTTCTCCAGAACCTTGAGGTTAACCTCGTGTCTCTGTCCAACACGATGGACATCAGAACACCATGCAGTTGAACCACCTCGAAAACATACAACTCTTCCAAATGGTGCATCGAAAGCTTCAGGATCACCGAATGGATAGGAAGTGAGCTGACTTGGTTAGTCGATCCACGATCACCCACTCAGTATTGTTCTTCCTCTGAGTCCGTGGCAAACTAGTCACGAAGTCTATAGAGATGTGCTCTGACTTCCACACTGGAATATCCAATGACTGCAAGATCGCTCTAGGTCTCTAGTGCTCTACCTTGACCAGTTGGCAGGTTGTACACCTCGCCACATGGTCAGCAACATCCCTCTTCATGTTAAGCCACCAAAAGATCCACTTCAGGTCTTAGTGCATCTTCGTACTGCCAGGGGAATAGTGTATCTAGATCAATGCGCTTTGTCGAGCAATCTCTGCCTGGCCTCCTCATACTAGGGCACATATAGATGCATATCATACCTGAGCTCCCCATATGCCCTAATAGAGAAATGAGGCTCCAACTTCCCAAACACAGCTTGAATAAACAGATCCAGCTACTGACAGGCAACAATAAACTCTATCAGCTTGGGCCAAACAGACAGGTTGGACACACAGGCATCAACCGTTCCCTAAGCTTTCCGCTTCGGCTAGTAGCTCATCAGATCCTCTAGCATGATCCACTCTTTGACCATCAAGCTCACCAACACATGTGTACGCCGACTCAAGGCATCTGTGACCATGTTGGCCTTCCCAGGGTGGTAGGACAGGTTGAAATCATAGTCTTTCAGATACTCCACCCACCGACGCTGCCTCAGGTTAAGGACCCTTTGCGTGAAGATATACTTCATGCTCTAATGATTGGTGAAGACCTCAAACTACTCTGTAACACCCTGAATTCTCCACAATAATTTAAAAAAATTAAATTATGGGAAAATTAAAGCCAAACAGAAGATATTAAACTACTAGGAACCTATGTGTGCAGCTAGGAGACTCCAGACTATATGCACTATGCTAAACCAACTGCATGTCTACACCTGCAAACCAAAATCACAAGGAAAACGCATGAGTGACAGAAGTCACGTAGTACGCACCCCAAGAAAAATGGTGGGAAAACAAAATCATAATTAATTTTTCCTTTTAAATTCATTTTGCAAACCATTTCTCGAAACCTTCCAAACCAGGCCCACATCAGCCAAAACCACAACTGGGGCTCTACTAGCCCAAAACCACAAGCAAAGGCCCTCAATGGCCAAAATCATACATAGTGAGTTTGGAAGCCCGGCACTAGGCAACCAAACTCTGGCCACACACAGAAAGCTAGGAAAACCATTTTCCAAAGCTGCCAACTCATCTCTTCGAAATCCTTTTCAAACCATTTTATATATCTTTGAAAACTTTTCCAAAACGTCAGCAAAACTTAGGTGTCCTAAGGGACCACCATTGACGGCTCACAATCCCATCTCAAAGGGATAAACAAGCCAATCCGAAAAGCCATCGAAAGTTAGATTTTTATAACATATTTGGGCCTTGGTTTGGCATGCCGAAAAATAGGTTCAGTATGCCAAAATCCACTGATTCGGCGTGCGTTTTTTCTCCGATATGCTGAAATTCATTGGATCGGTCGACCGGAAAGATTTGACAGGCCGAATCAATCGAAGGACCAATACTGTCAGAAAAATGGTATGCCGAACGGATTTGCTATATCGAAATTCACTGATTTAGTACATCGTTTCCACTTCGGTATGCCAAGTTCTGCGAATCCCAGAAAATGGCCCAAAACCCTACTGTTCAAAATCGCCCAACTAAAACAAACACCAAAAAATCCCAAAACAAACAAAAGATGTAGACCCTTGAGTCTACTCTAAATCCCAATGAACAAAACTAAAATCCATTCACCAGGCATCAAGATATAAAATCGCAAAGGCATAAGAGTCAAAACGACCCAAAACTCAACCACGAGCATAAATGCCCATCAATCCACCATAAATTCTCATAAGTTCACAATAAATTCTAGGAATGTAAATTTACCTAGATTTCATGCAATCCTATAAATTTCTACCAATTTCATGCTCTCTATTACATGAGTTGGAGATGCGTACCTGTAATACACATTCTAGCAATCCTCTAGCAAACTTCGGCGATCACGACGTCGATGGAGCTTCCTCGACCTCGGTGAAACAATTCTGGAGCTCCACGCACCACTGCATGCCGCTACACATCGTCGTCGGCCCTTGAGCACGTCGAACAAAGGAGGGGAGAAGCAGGGAAGGACGGACAGGGGAGGGAGAGTGGAAGAGAGAGAGTGTGTGTCAAGAAGGAGGAGGAGGTGAGTGGAGGGAGAGAACGAGTGGAGGGAGAGGAAAGGAAGGAAGGTGGCATACTTGGGATGGGAAGCGGAGGGGAAAAAGGAGGAGAGGATGGGTGAGTTGGTTGGCCGCGTGCATGGGCTTTTAAAGCCATGCAAGGTGGTGCAGAGCGCGTGCACAACCACACATCCCGCCTACCACAAGCCACACGAGCTCACCAAATCTCTACCACCAACCGACCCACAAATGAGGGCCCTACATGGAACAACACCCAGACCCCACACGCATAGTGCCACAATACACAATGCCAAACCATGCACAGGGACACGTAACAGAAGCCAACCCACAATGTCCAAGTCTAAAAACACAAAACCATACAACGGGCTTCGGAATAGTAACACCCATCCAGGAATAAATTCATTAAAATGTCAAAAATTACAAAATGAATTTTATGGGTGTAACATACTCTCCATACAGATAGTGTCGCCAAAGCTTGAGAGCGAACACTATGATAGCCATCTCCAAATCGTAGGTTGGGTAGTTCTTCTCATGATCCTTTAGCTGGTGAGAGGCATATGTGATGACATTGCCATGCTGCAGCAGAACACACCCCAATCCAACACCACTGGCGTCACTATACACAGTGAAGCCACCACTTCCAGAAGGCAGAGTCAACACAAGGGCAGAAACTAGACAAGGCTTCAGCTCTTGGAAACTCGCCTCACAATTCTAGTCCCAATAAAACAGAACCCCCTTCCTAGTCAACTCTGTTAGAGGCGTGGCTATGGTGGAGAAATCCCTGATAAAGCTCCTATAATAGCCCGCCAGACCCAAGAAACTCTTGACCTCTGCCACAGTCCTGGGTCGCTTTCAACTACTCACCGCCTCAATTTTGGCCGTATGCACTCTGATGCCTTCTCTAGAAATCAAATGGCTAAGTAACATAACCTCACATAGCTAGAACTCACATTTGGAGAATTTGGCGTATAGTTGATGACGCCTCAGAGTATCCATAACTGCCCTTAGGTGTAAGGTGTAAGTCTCAACATCAGGAAAGTAGACCAACACATCATCAACAAAAAACCACGACGAACTAGTCCAGAAAAGGGCTGAAAATCCTATTCATCATATCCATAAATGCAATCGGAGGATTGGTCAAGCCGAAAGGCATGACCGTGAACTCATAATGCCTGTATCACGTCTGAAAAGTGGTCTTTTGAATGTCTGAGTCTTATATCCTAAACTTGTGATACCTTAACTCAGATCAATCTTCGAGAGCATGGATGCGGACTGCAATTGGTTGAATAGGTCATTAATGCAGGGCATGGGATACTTGTTCTTCACCGTGATCTAGTTCAGCATCTGATAATCTATACACAGTTGGAGTGAACAATCCTTCTTATGGACGAACAAGACAGACGCTTCCTACGGAGACACACTCAGCCTGATAAACCCTTTGTCCAGTAACTCCTGCAACTGAGTCTTAAGCTCTCGCAATTCTGCTAGTGCCATGCAATAAGGAGGCTTCGACACAACACCAGAACTTGAGATGAAATCGATCGAGAACTCTACTTCCCTGTGAGGTGGCATACTAGGTAAATCGTCAGGGAAAACATCAGGATATTCACACACCACAAAAATGTTGTAAACACCCAACTCAAGAGGACTGGAGGTAACTATACTGGCAAGATACCCCATGCAACCCCCGACCAAAGACTTATAAGCCCTCATAGCTGAAATGACAAGCTTAGGCTCACCCACACACCCACCTTGCATAAGGAAAGACCCATCCTTAGGAGACCTAAAATAAACTCTCCTCTTAGCATAGTCGATCAAAGCAGACTACTTCGCTAGCCAATCCATACCGAGTGTTACATTGTACTTCTACATGTCCATCACGATCAGGTTGACGTCGAACTCTCTGTCGTTCAACGTCAAGTCAACAGACCGTAGATAAAATGTGCTCCCCCAATTGCGTGACCATGCTGAGATGAAAGGCCAGTCTAGCTAGTCTCTCTCCCAACTCTACTGTGAATGACTTAGAGACAATGGAGAAAGAATTTCCTGAGTCAAACAACACTTTGGCCATCAGACCAACCACAATAAAAGAACCTAATGGCCAAGCAAAACAACACAACATCCATAAATCAGGTAGATGTTTGGGTTACAAAGATATTACAACAATCACAAAGGGTCAAAAAACCAACTAGTCATCCTTACCCTTAACTACATCTCCCGAAGTCCCAACGCCTGGAGTTGCAATGGTAGACACCTGTCCCCTAGTCAGTTGTTGCGGTGCGCATCTTGCCTTCTTAGGTAGTTCTAGGCAGGACCTCTGAACATGTCTTGCCTTTCTATAGTCATAGCACACCATTGAAACAGAAAGCTGTCGAGAATGAGGACAAAATGCAGCGATGTGGCCCACCTGTAGACACCTCGATTTTGAGGTGACTCATTGATAATTTTCCAGATGTTGCTTTGGATGTGGCTGACCCTTGAACCAATCCTAAACTCATAGCAAGCTTGTAGCCCAATTAGAAATCTAGACAAGTAGGGGAGAGCACTTAGCTAGCACACCTACTTGGCACACTTAGCTAGCACACCTACCTGGCGCACATAGCTTGCGCACCAACCTGGCGTACAACCACTTTTCTGGCTGCTGGCTGCTGGCTTTCCATCTCCCTTGGTTGTTACCTCCAGCAACGAATATGCCATGGAATCTTCCAAGCTTTTCATCTACGAGGCTCCCTGCATTCCTATGAGTTACCCATGAGAGTTCCCTATAAATAGACACCTATAGGTAGCCATTGGAGAGATTAGAAAGTTCAAGACACACAATTGCAACCAAAATTCTGCAGTTGTCCCTTTTAGTTCTTAGCTTTCTTCTTGCATCCAGAGATATCCTCAGCCCTTCCAAAGCATCAAGGAGCTTATTATCTTGAGTATTCTTTGAAGGCACATCCAGGACAAGGTAGGCCCTCTCGCTTTTCTTTTTTCTTTTTGTTCTTTTACATTAGAATAAGGCATGCTAGAAGCTTATATATGTTCTATTTTTGTCATGTTTTTCATGAGATTTCAGCGATGATTTTGCTCATTCTTTTTGTAATATGTTCTCCATGTTAATCTATACTCTCATTTGCAAGCATGCTTACTTTTCTTCTAGCATAAAAATCTGCACCATATTTGCATATACAACCTGTATTTCTCTTAATGTTTCCTTACACATAAATCCATGCCAAGCTTCTAAATGCTAAAATCATGCAATAGAGATAAGATAACTTGTTTGTGTTTTTGTAGGATTTGCTCATATCATGTTTTATTCCCTTGCACTTTGCATGTTTTCATACATGAACCCATCAACTCATTTTAGTGTTAATTACATGATTAATAAGATGGCTTTCGATCATGTGCATCCCATCATGTTTTCAGCTTTTAACAATGGCATAAATCAATCTGCATTAACATGAGTTACCCATCTCTTTTCTGGGGTAGATTCTGGATCAGATTGCAGTCTGATCCAGATTCTCTGGGGCGCACCACTCAGGCGCACCAAACCAGAGCACCACTCTGGCGCAGCAAGCAGGTGCACCAAACTGGTCAGAGAGCAAGCACTCACATTGGCATTTTTGTTTGCATGGCTTTATGAAAGACTTCGAGCTTGATTCTATTATTGTTGGTTCTTTGATATTCTAAGATTTCACATGCATGTTTTCAACTATTTTAAACAGATCGTTTTCCAATTGTTTTCTCCCCTTGGATATTCAGTCCTTGGCTAGAATCAGGTAGGCTAGTTGCACTTTACTCCTACGGGGAGAGCCTTGTGCATCAGCCCATGATCTAGTAGCATGGATGAATCCTGCATCCCTCATTTAGCACAAAATAGGTGGGACCTTGTGTGAGGCTACCAGCCCTTGAGCATTAGGACCACAAATCATTGCTTTTACATGTTTTTTTTCCAAGTTTTACAAATGATTTTACACAGCATACCTTTCCCGAATGCATTCTATGATGTTTTGGCTTTGCATAGTTTTCTGTTTTCCCTCAGCACATTTTCCTAGCCCACGTAGACGCACATAGGTGGTGCACTAGACTAGAGCACCAGTCTGGCGCACCAAACATGCTCATTGGCCTGTTTTCAGTAGCACACAGCAGGTTTTTATATGTTTTTGGCATGCTTTCTCGACTCAATTCGCTCCTAGGTTTTCTTTGGCTTTCTTCCTTGATGTACTAGGAAGGAACAACTATGTTTTCAACTATTTTCATGCATTTTAGATTGCACTACGCATATAACAAAGCAAAGATGATAAATCGCTCAAGATATTAGATCTTTTCTTATTGAGCAATATTCTTGCATCAACACTTGACCCGTCATACGAGCGATATTTCTGAACATTAGGACACACCCTTACACATCATGCACCCATACTTTAGACACCACACTCATTAGCATGGCATGGCATATCGCCCTCGGGCGTACAGCAAAGGCTGCAAAGCTGATATTCCATAAGCAATAGAGAAACCAATAGAAGACCGATTTATCGGGCGTACGAGGGTGCCTAACACCTTCCTTGTACGTAACAGGGATCCTTACCCATATTTCTGGTTTACGCAGACCTTTTCCCTTGTTTTTACATGATTTTCATGTTTTATTTGGTTTTCCTCGTCTTCCATTTGAATAGACTAGGTGGCGACTCCTGTATTTGTATATTATTTTATTTTCAGCCGTAACTTTGCCGACTTTGGCATATTTTCGCCATTCTCGACGGCATGGTTACAGGAACTGGCGACTCCGCTGGGGATAACCAGATCCCGACTTTGTTTTGGTTTTCTCTTTTGCTTCAGCCTTTCTACTAGCCTATTTCCATGCCATGCTTTGTTATTCTTTTTAAGTGGTGTCTTTTTGCATGCATTACCTTTGTCATGTTGTTTTCCATTCACACTTTTGCCATGCCATCACTTTTGCACATATTGTAGCACATGCTTTCATTTGTTTATCCTTGTCTAATTGCATGTTAATTTCCCTTCTTGTATATGCCATGCTTAGGAGATTAGAGACGTGCTTGCTTCCCCTTTTGGTCAATGAAAACATAAAAACCAAAATCATCAATCTTAAGGCAAATTAGAGACAAATTGCAAATCTTCCCCATGGTTTAATAAACTTGCAAGTACAAAACTTAAAGCATACTTTGCATACATCATATAGGGCATGCATCTTCTCCTCTCCTAGGCTAACCTATACAGTCTGCGAAGGACATGTTTCGGTGGTTCATCCTAATGGCTTCGGCGTGGGATGAAAAATCAGGCTTGTCCCCCCTTGTCCGGGGTCGTGTCAGTGTAGTAGAGGGTACAACCTACTGCTTTGGCAGAGGTCGAGGCTCCAAAAGCACCACCCGTTCACTGCCTAGGCTTTGGCTGGGATTTAGAACGGGGACCTTACTTTTTCTAAACTTGAGTCGGCGACCTATTCACCCTAGTGTGTGAACCCGGAGTAGACAGCTTGATAGGACATTCCTAGTTGGTGAGAGAGTGCATACTAGAAGCCTTCATTGGCATTTCATACCACCATAATCATTTGCATCTTTGCTGACTTGTTTGTTTATGTGCATAGGATTTCTGATCTGTGAGTTTCCTTAGCCTGAGCTCGAGATCTTTCCTTTCACCGACTCTGTTTGTGACCTTATTGTCGATCGCATCTCCCGAGTTATTCGTCACTTCCGACGATAGCTCGTCCTAGGGTTCGTCCTATTCTTCCTAGCTGCAGTCCAATCCTCACTCGTTCGCGATCTGCGATGGCCCAGCATGCTGGCGAGTCCCTTTCCCCTGCTGTCCAGGAGGAGGTCCCCACCTCGGGACACTCTTCCTATGTGTCTGTTCCTGTCATCTCTGTTGCCTCCACTTTTGCCTTAGCCTCTGGAATACCTCTACCACCTCATTTTCGTGTGCCCGTGGCAACCCCGCCATCAGGATCACCTGCCTGGTCTTCTCCTGCTGTCGGGGCCATAGTAGTCGAGCCTGTCTCCCCTCAGGGCTATGTGTTTACTAGCCCTCCTCCTACTGCGGCTGTTTCAGTAGTAGCCACCCCCTAGTTCAGACAACTGGGATCTCAGCCTCTTGCTTCCTCCCCTGTTTCGCCTCCATCCTTCGGAGATACCAGCGACAATCCCGTAACCGCGCAGCTGCAACAAATGTCGGCCCTCGCCCAGCAGCTGTAGGGATTGGCACTGGCGCTCCAACCCTTCTCAGCTTTGTCTTTCCCTACTCCCGAGTTGCCTGTGCAACCAGCCTTAGGACCACAGTTTGCACCTGCTGCACTCCCACCACAGCCGTCGCCATCCCTTGCCTCTCTGGCAATATGGGTGTCGGCATTACCCTCTGTTACACCAGCACAGCACCCACCTCAGCATGCATCACTCCTATCTGGTGGCCAGCCCCCTAGGCCGGTGGGAGCATTACCATCCGTGAGTGTTGATACCATCCCGGTCCAACAACTCTTGCTCCCACATTCTGCACCACTAGTTGCACCACCCCCAGCTTTTCCTTCACCCTTTTATCACACACAGGCCTCATCCTTCATTCCACAGCACGCTGTACCCATGCACAGGTACACTGGCCATCCTGCCGTAGCACTAGACGGCGGAATGGTGGATCCGGAGGAGCCCTTAGGGGCGACCCATACGGTGTACGCAGCACCCACCTCTATTGCACAATCCACAGCTGTAGTAGCTCCAGATGCTCTCCTCGCGAGAGTGAATGATCTGGAGCGCACTCTCCGACAAGTGAAAGGTGGGGACCGCCAGTCCTACCAATTCCAGGACCTCTGTTATTTCCCAGAGGCGACTCTCCCATCGAATTTTCATATTCCGGAATTTGAAAAATACAATGGTAGGGGTTGCCCAATTGCCCACCTCAAAGCCTATTGCGGAGACCTCGCTCAGCTTCAGGCTGACGAAAGGTTGTTAATCCGCCTGTTTCAGAAGAGTCTCACGGGGCCCGCATTGAAGTGGTTCACTTCCCTCAACATGGCCACCATCAGGACTTGGGATGACCTTACACAGGCATTCCTGG
>JAMKQA010047625.1:0-12014 GCA_024699735.1 Posidonia australis | reverse complement strand
AAATCTTTTAAATTACCAAACTACCCTTTCCAACATTTATAACGGTTGAAACTCTCAAAATCTTTTAAATTACCAAACTACCCTTTCCAACATTTATAACGGTTGAAACTCTCAAAATCTTTTAAATTACCAAACTACCCTTTCCAACATTTATAACGGTTGAAACTCTCAAAATCTTTTAAATTACCAAACTACCCTTTCCAACATTTATAACGGTTGAAACTCTCAAAATCTTTTAAATTACCAAACTACCCTTTCCAACATTTATAACGGTTGAAACTCTCAAAATCTTTTAAATTACCAAACTACCCTTTCCAACATTTATAACGGTTGAAACTCTCAAAATCTTTTAAATTACCAAACTACCCTTTCCAACATTTATAACGGTTGAAACTCTCAAAATCTTTTAAATTACCAAACTACCCTTTCCAACATTTATAACGGTTGAAACTCTCAAAATCTTTTAAATTACCAAACTACCCTTTCCAACATTTATAACGGTTGAAACTCTCAAAATCTTTTAAATTACCAAACTACCCTTTCCAACATTTATAACGGTTGAAACTCTCAAAATCTCTTAAATGTAGTGCTCATCACCACCTTCTCCTTCCCACATCTTCCTCCTTTTCCCCTCGTTTTTCTCCATTTTCCTCATCTTCTTCCACCTTTTCCCTCATTTTACTCTTCCATCTTCCTTCATTTCAAACAACTAACAATGTCTTTTAACTTCTCATGCTTTATCCCATACTTCTTCCTCCCCAACGGTGTACTCCAACTATTTACGCTATTGTCAATGGCCTTGCTTGGTGAAGACATCAAAGGAGTGGCATTTTGGTAAGAAATTCCTTACTTGTGAAGAGAAAATGAAGAACTAGTAAAATTCTTATGAGTATTTTGTATGGCTTAAAGATGAACTCAATGGAGTGTCTACATGTAAATGCAATGTGATTCTTGAGAAAATCAAAGAAATCAAGAAAAGCCACGAAATATTGGCCAATACAAAGAAATATTTTAAAATACAAATACTAGTAATATCCATAGTCCTTCGTGTAATACTAAACTCTCATGGTTTGTAATTGTTTTAGAACAAAACAAAAATATTATTACATGTCCGATGTATTTCCATTATCATTGAATGCCTCAAAAAAAGAGATCAACAACTTATGATATCTATGTTTTTGTTCTGTATTATTTGCCAAAAAAAATTCACAAAAAGTTGACAAAAGACTACCCAAAAAACTTCATTTTCTTATCATCTTCATGTCATCTCAAGCCATATTAGCTGTAGGACAATCATCCACAAATAAAGTACTCCCTGAGCTTGGTCCTCCTCCTGGATTCCACCAATTCTCCTACCTCTATCCGTTTTGTCTCTACCTCTAGCAAAAACTATGGCTCCATCACTCTCAACTATCTAAGAGCATCCTCCTTCCCTTTCCCTCCCCTCACCTTGTTCACAATAGCAGAAAGACCTTGCTATTCCACTAAATAACATATTACTAAAGAATGAAACAAAATGAAAGCATCAAAATTGTAAGAAATTAAAGAAAAAAGAAACCAATAAACGAATGCAAACAAGAAGAAAACAAACAACATGCAACAAACTAACATGCTAAGCAAAAGAAGAAAATAAAATGAAACTAAAATAAACCAAAAGAAATTGAAATAAACCAAATGAAGTTGCATTAAACTGAAATGCAACTAACATGATTGCAAATAAGAAGAAAACAAACAAAAAAAAGCTATTTAAGCATGTAATAAACCACATAGAAACTACAAATGGTAAAAATGATATTTAGAAAGGGGATTCAAAATAAGATACCTGGTAGTATAATCAAGAGCCTAAGGGTAAGATATGTGCTAATAGTGCTTCGAAAATCCTAATGTTGATAATAAAAGGAGGGGGTCATTGTTACTATAGCTAGAAAAAAAATTAAGGTTAAGATTACGAAATACTGTCACTTGATCGAAGACCCCTAATGTAGCTTAGATCATGGGGACATCAGAAATAAAAAAAATCAAGAGATAATCAACAAAATCATTGCTATGCTATTGATCAAGAAAATCACACCATTAGGACCTTAGAGATGCTGTAGACACTCAGATTTTGAGTTATGTCGGCAGATTTCTCTGAAAAAGCTCACCACAGTTGTCACGAGGTATTTTCCAAGACCTACTCAAACTTATCATTTTACATCTTAACCTAGTCCAATTCACAAACCAAAAATCCCATTTAACCAAGCCTTTACATACATTTATTTCATGTAGTCATTATATGTCATTACACTAGCCTTTGCATGCATTTCACGTAACCATTGCATGCCATTTCAACTTAATAATTTACACCCCTATATCCCAAGCCATTGCATGCATTTTACGTAGTCATTCCATGCATTTCTTTTTTGTAAACGGTAATAGATATATATTACACTCAAACACTTGGCTATGAGAAATCACCACCAAGTGATGTAATATATATGATGTCCGTGGGAGTCGAACATCCGACCTCTCGTACAACCACAAAGAGGCTTCACCACTAAACCAAGTGGCTGCAGACCATTCCATGCATTTCTTCATGTAGCAAAACTATATACTTCTTCATCAAGCCCTTGCATTTTTATTCATGTAGTTATTGCATGTATATTATTCACATAGTCATTACATGTATACATATTATCCATATAGCTATTGCATGCACATTATTCGCATAGTCATTGCAAACATATATATTATCTACATAGTCATTGCATGCATATCATTCACATAGTCATTACATACATACATATTATCCACATAATCATTACATGCATATTATTCATATAATCATTACATACATACATATTATCACATAAGCATTGTGTGCATATATAAGTAGCTTTTACAATGAGGCCCTTTGCCTTTCCACCACTCATGCATTTCATCCTTGTGAGGAGCTCTAGAGTTTCAAGACTCTTGGATTCTTTAACTTTTGAGCTCCCAGTAGTTACGTCTAAGCCACTTAAATTTCCATTTCTTCTCCCAAAGCACCCATTATTTGCCTAACATGACCCATCTTCCAACAACCACTTCCTCTCTCTCTCTCCTCTCCACCAAAACCTACGTCCAAGCACTCAACTCTCCCGACATAACACCACCCTAACAACAGCCCACTCCTCTCTTCCCCTCCTCTCTCGTAGCCCACCACCACTTAGCCAACTCCATCTCCCCATCTCTCCACTCTCACGTAACAGTCCACCTCCATCTCCTTCCCTCTCTCTCTCTCTCTCTCTCCCACTCACACTCACACTCACACAGCCCATCTCACTTCCTCTCTCCATCTCACCATCTCTCCATCTCCTCACCTCTCCTCCTCCCACGTAACAACCCAACGCCACCAGCACCTTTCACAGGCTTCCTTCTCCACTCTCTCACGCTCCCACGAGCAGCCCTTCTCCCCTTCCTCTCCTCACATAGCCATCCAACTGCCTTCCTCTCCTCTCTCGCCACCCACAGCAACCCAACATAGCAGCAGCCCTTCTCCCCTTCCTCTCCTCTCACAGCTGTCCAACAACCTTCGTCCTCCATTCCTCTCCTCTCACGCCACCCACAGCAACACAACACAGCAACAACCCATCTCTCTCCCTCTCTCTCACACGCCTACCACCACTTAGCCCACCTCATTCACAGCCCCATCATCCACCACAAACACAACAGCAGCCATCTACCATCAGCACCTCACTCTCATCCTCCACTTCTCAAATGCCACCTCTACAGATCATCACCTAAACCACAACCCACCAAGCTATAGCAGCAGTCCATGTAAACCTCCTCCTCACCACAACAGCCACTACAACCATCTCACCACACCATCCAAGCTCCAAAAACTACCACCTCATCTACAACACCTAAACACCAATCGTCTCTAGCAGCAAACCACCCACGCAACACATCACCATCCCATCACACCACATGACAGCCCTCCTCCTACCACAGGCCTTCATAGCACTCCACTCATCCCTGCCAAACCTATAGCCCTCATCCCCAAGAGCCCAGCCATAGCCAACCATCACCGCATAGCAACGGCCTCCTAGACTGTGCTCCACCATCGTCGGTTGTTCGCATCGTAGCCTAGCCTCCATAGCCACACCTCACGTCCTCCTTCTCCACCACTCCACACCCTAGGCGAGACTCATAACCCAAGTATCCGCACGGCATCTCCGGCCACCACCCATCCTTGCGTAGCCTCTGAAAAGCATATAGCTGAGCCTCTGCCTCCATTGCATCCGCGAGCCACCCACCGAAGGGACAACCTACTTGCGCTCTCAGGTAATTAAGTCTTCTTCGCTGTCGTGTGTACTTGTCCTCCCTTCCGCTTTGCGTTCCCACATGGTTGTCTCATCACATATTTCTTGGCTTTCCATGTTTCCTACGTCATGAATGGATGGTTGTGAGTAGTCGTGATTACACTATTGCATGGTTGTCTCATTGCATATTTCTTGGCTTTCATGCTTCCTACGTCATGCATGGATGGTTGCGAGTAGTTGTGATTACACTATTGCATGGTTGATTCATTGCATATTTCTTGGCTTTATCCATGTTTGAGTTTTCCATGTTCCTACATCATTCATGCATCACATTCCCAATCACCAGTGATGGGAGCCGTCGCCCGTGCTAGGCCACCAACCCATGAGTACGAGGTGACTCCATTCCAACTATGCCCCTTCCCTTCCACGATTCTCCCAGATACTCCCTATGCGCCTACAACAGAGGAATCCACTTCCCCTGGCTGCGGCTTGCTAGCGGTGACGACCATCATGGATGGATCAAGGGAGAAGACATACACTTCGATATGCACTATTTTCTCACATTTTGTTGTTGTTTCCATCATCGTGTACGTTTCTTTTACTTGTGTGCACGGATTTATAACTATTTGGCATGCATTTGAATAACCCAATGCAATGAAAAACTTACAGGGACAGAGTACTTGGGTGCACTAAGTTGGCGTACCAAATAGACACCCCAACATGGCGCGCCTTTGAGGCACAACTGCCCTGGCTCAAAGCAAGACAGTAAATTTGCACCTTATTTTGCATTGACTTTCGTAAACAGTTTCGATTCCATTTGCATGATTTGTCATCCAGCATATGTTGTACTCTCATTTGCCGTCAGCACCACCTTTGCCGTCGACACCGCTTCTCATCGCTCTACTGACGGGATCGCTGACTCTGCCACTTGCACTGTCACCTCACCAGCCACAGCATATCACTTCGACATCTAGTGGTCAGCCTTATGGACTGATTGGAGCATAGCATATCCTAAGCTCGCTTCCCAGAGTCGTTCTAGTGCAGCAATGCTGCTCTTGCATTCCACACCCTATGTTACACAGCATGCCTTCATTCCCTCTCCATTGCATCAGGTTCAGGCTTTCGCATTCATTCCACAACACTCAGCACTCATGCATGGGTATGCTAGCTATCGTGCCTCGACACTAGGGGACGTGATGGTGGATCCAAAGGAGCACAAAGGTGCAACCCATACGGCGTACGCGACACCCGCCTCAGCTACACAGATCTTGACGGTAGCGACCCTAGATGCCCTCCTCACAAGGGTGGACGTTATGGAGAGAGCACTATGCATGGTGCAAGACGAGGACCGCCAATCCTATAAATTCTGGAACCTCTGTTACTTCCTAGAGGCTAAACTCTCCCTAAACTTCAACATTTCGGAACTCAAAAAGTATAACAATAAGCGCTACCCCATCTCCCATCTCAAGGTGTACTGCAGGGATTTTGCTCAGCTTCAGGCTGACGAAAGATTGTTCATCCGCTTGTTTTAGAAGAGTCTCACTAGGCTCGCACTCAAGTGGTTCGCATCGCTTGACATGGCTTCCATTAGGGCTTGAAACAACCTCAGCCAGGCGTTCTTGGAATAGTACTCCTTTAATCTGGACTTGATCCCAAAGTAGGAGGATCTGGTCGCTCTTCGACAGAGGCCCCAAGAACCATTCGGAGAGTATGTCGATCGTTGGGGCGCTCTAGCAACACAAGTCAGGGATAGACCCTCTGACGAGGAGTCTATTGAAATGATAATTCGTGGGGCATGACCAGCAACCAGGGCCCTGTTAAGCATACAATCGATCACTAGTTTTGCAATCCTGATCTGAGTAGGTGCATGTGTGAAAAGCTCGCTCCTTGGTGGCAACGTTCCTGCGCTCGCTACGTTCGCATAGCAGGCTGTCGCCTCCAACAATACCCCCAGCAATGGAAGTAACAACAACTCAAGTACCAACATTCCTAGGAGGAGGGACCCTCCCAAGGTAGGTGTCACGTATGTCGGACCGCCTACTATGCCTTGGAACGCAGTGGCCACACCTTCACAGCATCAGGTAGTTTATGCACCTGCACATAGAATACCGCACACACCTTACATCACTCCCACTGCCTAACTGGTGTACTCCGTTGCGTCGACAAGGCAAGGACAGCTCTTTAGGCAAAGACGACCCCGATGTGCCAAGCGTGATTACACTCCACTGGTGGAGCCACTCAGCATTGTCTTTTCCAAGGTGGCGTCTTTGTTGAGGTTTCCCAAGGTTCGCCCACTACCAAGTCCACTGCACTATTGGTTCCATGCAAATTAGTTTTGTACCTTCGATCGAGCAGTGGGGCATTCAACGAACAATTGCATCTCATTGTGGGATGCCATTTAGACTTTAATCGACCAAATAGTCATTATCATCAACACTCAAGAGGTAGGGTCGGCACTAGCACAAGTACAAGCACAAGCACCACCCAATCCTAGTATAGTCAACCAGCCCCTGCCTCGACACGACACTTCTTGGGCGCTCGG
Source organism: Posidonia australis (assembly GCA_024699735.1). NCBI lineage: Eukaryota > Viridiplantae > Streptophyta > Magnoliopsida > Alismatales > Posidoniaceae > Posidonia > Posidonia australis. The sequence continues at coordinate 5,189 of JAMKQA010047625.1, read as the reverse complement.
GACTTCGGGAGTCCACCTCATCTCTCTCTTGAGGTCTATCGCGTCCCCGATCAACCTCTCTGATCTGATTCATGATCTCTCAACCCCCTTCCCCTTCCCCTTCCAACTCCACTAATCTTTCCTAGCTGGCTCTAGACCGACGGACAACATGATCCAGCTGACTGCAAAGTCAGAGTGTGTTGTTGCACAGCCCACCTTGCAACCTTAGAACACCACAACAGTTGCTAGGCCCAAAACTGAACCCATTTAGCCAACCCTACCTTAAAGTTACCCAGCCATATCACCCCCTTGCCAGTCGATAGCCCTGTTGGAGTTGACGGTCCATGCGCCTATGGTTATCAACATGACCTGGGACACCCACCACGTGCCTTATGATTATGCCACAAAAATGTGTGCAAAAATAAAGCACTCCGGTTGGGTATACAAGCTCGTAGCTCCAGCGGCCTAGCTAAACCGCTAAATACCAGCTCCACCCCAACCGGAGAATCAACATACCCGAAAGTTAAAGCCGACATCTTTATCTAAGATCTCATCCATACCTCCACCGAGCATAGAGAAGCTTTCCTTAGGGTCTTCCATGCCGTCCATGTATCCTCATCCATAGAACCTGCAATTCTAGAGAGCATGGTGGGAATGATTGCAGTGCCACAAGTTATCTCCGTTTCCAGTCAGGAGCTGCCTCCGATAGGGATCAATCATAACCAACCCCTTTTTAATATGGTGCAGTTTCAAAGCTTCTGCATCCCCTTGACGCTAGTAGACAATGAAACAGGATTAAACATCTGCCCCTTGCGTACATCAAGCAAGATCAGATTCAAGTCCGAGGACATTACCTCGACTGTGAAAGGGATGACGGCCTTCGATAACACGCACCATGATGCTTTGGGTCTTTTGGTTATCCCCCTTGTGATCGGTCCAGCTAAGTTCGACATGGAATTCTACGTCGTTGATCTAGAGCCAACCTTTAACCTCTTGCTTGGACGCCCTTGGTTGCACAAGCATCAGGTCATCCCCTCAACCCTTCATCGCATGATCAAGTTTTGCTAGGGTGACAACATTGTTGTCGTCATGGCAGAGAATTTCGAGAAGGAAAAGGTTGAGGTTGTCTCTTTCGTTGTCCTTTAGACTGTCCACTTCGATCCCAAGCCTTTAGACGTGTTGTTTCGGGTTAATCGGTTCAAGTTGGTTAACTTCATTCCAGCCCTTGAGCATTCCACTTATCTAGTTGTCCACAATAATCCTTTGTTGATGATCAAGAACTTGTGTCGTCGATGGAGATACGAGAAAGGAACACCTCTCGGGTGCTACGGCAAGGGGATCGTGGAGCCCATCACCACTAAGGAGAGAAAAGACTTCGAGGGCCTCGGATACATTTGGGACCCGCTCAAGGATGGGTATCAGTGCACCCATAAATCGAAGAAGATGCTCATCCCTCAGGGTCTTACTAACTTTTTCAGCGCAGGTATCCTAGACTTGAATCAGAGTCGAATGACGACAGAAGTCCAGCAACCAGTAAACATCCCCCACCTCTCAACTGAATGGGTCTGCATCAAAGACTATTATTCAGAGGAAGGGCAGTCCACCGAAGAAATTGTTGAGCAGTCAAGCAAGTAGGCCGTCACGCAGTTTGCACAGTTGATATCAGCTCCATGTGTGTTCACAGCATCAGTAGCAGTTTCAGTAGCATCAATAACAGATTCAGCAGCATCGACAATAGGTTCACCAGCATCGCCAATAGTTTCACCTTCATTACTATCGGTAATCTTGCCCCCATCAGTGTCAGCAGTATCTCCATAGTTAGCCATCGCAACAGTATCACCCTTATCAGCTCCAACAGTTCTAACACCCCCACCACCAGCCTCAGCAGTAGACCATCGGGAATTGCCATTGCAGTAGCCTATACAATTGTGGGTGTGGGCTACAGCTTGTACTACAGGACCCACAAAACAAGAAGCCCGGAGAGAGGAGTAGACCCACAGATACTATGTGGACCTCCCATCAGACCAAGAGGAAGAAGCAAAAGTACAGGCTCACATTGACTACATACTCCGTGATTTTGAGCTTCTCTTTCAGGAACAATTGGCAGCATTATGTCGAGGAAGAGCTTAGAAACAAGAAAGAAAAAGTTGTGATTACAGAGTTCGAACTAGTGCAAGCCCCAGCCAAGTAGGGCCATCCATCCATCATGGTCTTAGAAGAATCCGAGTGAGCATGTACTAGACTAAGGAAGTTAATCTCCCAACAACCGGGAGGCGGGTCTAGGTGATACAACCAACCCAAACCCCACTCCAAGGGTGGGTGTCAAAAAAAAAAAGATCCTAAGTTAGGCTCAGCAGAGTTTTTAGAAGGCATCACTCACATCAGTCATCAATAGGGTAGTTGCCAAATTGAAGAATCCATTGTAAATACAACAAAAAAACCCCAAAAAAATCAGAAAAATCTCCAAAAACCAAAAATATGTCTGAGAGCATGGAAGAAGTAGAAGAGCCTAGGCCATCAACAACCCATGATGAAGTAGTGGCAGAAGGCATGCATTGCCAGTATAGGCACACAAGGATCAGTGTGACAGTCATGAAGCGCTGCAAGGGGTAGGACTCAGAGCACGTCTTCTCCTTTGATGTCACAGACTCCGCTTTTGAGCGAGAGGTCTTAGCCAAGCTTGTTGCCTACAAAGAGGAGGATGATGAAGGCGCAGATGCAAACAAAGAGGCACCTCCCAAGTTCCATCCCTATGATGATGATCCCGAAAGGCCAAATCTTCATGTCGAGGAAGAAACAGAGTTAGTCAACATCGGCACGACAAACAATGTCAAAGAAGTGTGCATTAGTGCCCAACTATCCCTGCAGGCAAAGGCAGAATTCATAGCCTTCCTCGTAGAGTACACAGATGTCTTCGCATGGAGTTATGATCACATGGTCGGTCTGGATGTTGAGGTAGTGGTGCATACATTGCCACTCAAGCCGAATGCGAAGCCAGTAAAGCAAAAACTCATAAGATGACGACCGTAGTGGCTCCTTAAGCTTAAAGAGGAAATAATGAAGCAGTACAAAGTGAACTTCCTCAAGACTGTCCTCTACCCAGAGTGGCTCGCCAATGTCATTGTAGTGCCGATGTAACATCTGTGCCTGGTTTTTTCCATTTAATATAAACTATGGAATTTCTTGTAATTATTTGTGTATGGTTTATTAATGGTAAATCTAATTTGTGTTTGTTGGCTGTGGGCTCCCTCTGTGTTTTGTGCCCCTGGTTTCTCCCCTGTGGTGTGTTTTCTTTGGCTTGTTGGTCTGTTCTGCATTGGGAATCGTGTTTGTGGTGGACCCACTTGGGGTTGGGGTTGGATTTGGTCAAAGGAGCCCAACCCCCATGTGGCGAGAGCCAACAGTGCCCGTGACCCGCACCCGCTTCTCCCGATCTCGTGAAACCTAGCGGGGGAGAAGGCTGCTCGTTCCATCCCCTCCGTCCAGAGCTACGCGTAGCTGGTGGATGCCGGCGGGATTCCGGGATGGCAGGCGTCAGGGGTGTTAAGAGGAGGTGTGCGGCATGGGGGAGAAGTAGAGAGACGAGAGAGAGGGCGAGAGGGAGTGTGGTGGCTGTGGAGGAGTCGCGCGTCGGAGGAGATCGCGCAAGTGTAGGGAAGGCTGGTGCCGTACACCGCCGGTGCTGGAGGGCATGCGAGGCTCGTCGAAGCCAGGTACGCGTTTCCCTACCGTTTCCCCTTCTGTCTTCCTCCATTAGTTGAGGCATGTTTAGGTTAAAGGACAGAATCATGGTTAGATTAATGCTACAAAAATCATGATAAATATGGAAATGTTGGGAAAGTGTTGAATCATGTGTTTGTGGTCATATGATGTCGATTCATGGCTAATTTTATGAGATTTAGCTATTTGTGGTGAAGCATGCTACAGTTGTATTGAATGAGTCTTGTGCCTTTGTGATTTTCCATAGAATAGCATGCTTTATGGATTCATTTTTTGATTGAGGGGTTTGGAGTAGACTTAAAGGTCTACACCCCACGTTTTACTCGTAATTTTTGTAGCATGTATGGGGGGTCCGATCATTACTCCTGCTTTGGGGAGAAAAGGGTGACGGTGGCCTGGGGAGTTTTCTGCAACAGCAGAAAACGGTATGCCGAATTGGTTTCGGCATACCGAAATGCTCCCAAGCGGTACCATGCGTTGTGGCTTCGGACGACCGGAGAAATTCGGTCGACCGTTTTGGCAGAGGCTGATAAATCTGATAGGGATTCGATATACCGAAATTTTTCAGTATACCAAAGCCCCCTTCGGTATGCCGAATCACGGGATTTCGGCATACCGAAACAGGATTCGGCATGCCGAATCTGAGCCCTGAACTGATTTGAGAAATGCATAGAAAAATGATGATTAAATATGGATAAATACATGATAAATGTATGAAATGCATGGAAATGACTTGTGAAGTGATGCATGCAAGCATGTGGTTTTAATGATGTTTTCCATAAGATATTGAAGCATGGCTTCTGTGTATGAATATGGACCCGTGTGAGGGGTGATTGCATGATACAAAGACCATGAAAGAATGTGTGGGTTTAAAGACCACAAGTAATGATTTGATGCATAATGCATGTGGTTTACAAAGAGTTTTATGAATGGAAAATGGTTTTGATAAATGTTTTGAAAAGACAAAATGCATATGACTTTAAAGAGATTAAAGGATATAATACGAACCACAATGAAACCAGGACTTGCCGACGAGGTAGCAAGACCTCTAGAGATGTTGGGGACGTGTCCTTGGTAAATGTGGTTGCCGAGTTTGTGGTCCGGGGTAGGAGCCTCGAGACTGTGGTGGTACTGTAGGACCCGGGGTATGAGAGACCCGGACTACCCTCAATACCGATGCTGGACGAGTCTGGGGTTAGAGTCCCCAGATGCTCGGGCACCAGGGCGTCCCTAGGACGCACTCCGTACTTGTACCCGTGAGGGTATATTTTGAGGCTACGGTCGAGGCGGTTGAACTCCAGTACGGGGTGGTTCACCGCGGCACTGCAGTGTGGGTGTGGTAACATGGAATCCTCACCAACTGCTTGAGGCCAGGTCGATCGCCTGTGGCCAGGGTGATGCGACCAGTTTTGGAATGGAAAAGTGTGGATTTGTGTGTGTGGACTAGTTCCTAGCCCGGATTGTTATAAATTGTGCTAATGGTTTTTAAA